>QANY01004517.1:667550-945601 GCA_003255025.1 Datisca glomerata | reverse complement strand
TTTTTGGTTTAATAGTATGTTAAATTTTTGCAGTGTTCGATATATGATCATGGTTTCTTTTAGTATTGGTCTTTGTTTTTTTTCTTCTACGCGTTAAAATCAATTGTCCACTGCTGAACTTTACATAACCAATATTTATCAAATTGGTAAAGTATGGGGAGGTTAGTCATCTAATTATTTTACTTATTTCATGTGCACTATCGATACATGATGGTTCATAATCAATTAAACAAAGCGGACAAGGGATGGATGCATTCTAATATCAACTATCTTATTGTCAAATCACCAATTGGGTTAATTATATGGAATTAATGCAATATACTGAAAATCTAGTTGAGTTTAATAAGAAACTATTGCAGTTGGTATAATATCTACAATTTCATGCTAACATGCCAATCTTGTTTAAGAGTGTAGAGGTGACTATACCAGAGATAGAGGCGATGCGCCTGGCACATTATGTAAGAATCAGATCCGAGTGTAGCATTTCACTTAGTTCTTCTCTACAAAAGCTATATGCTATTTTTGAGTTCCAAATTTTCTATTAATTTTTTGTACATAAACCCAAAACTGACATTACAATCTCATAAACCCAGCAAGTTATCAGAATTCGAATAGGATGCTAGAGTAATACTTGCAGTGTATGATGCTTTTAGCAACAAGGAGTATATTGAAGCATAGAAAGTCAGGTATTATGTTACATAGTTTTATTTGGGCATATCAAAATAAAAGTAGGGAACTGACGACAACCTCTTTGCTTTACTTGGGCATGAAAGTTAAAAGTGATTAAAAAAACTGAAGCTCTAACATCTTGCTGCTATCTAGATACTTTCGATATAGCCAATGTTTATACCAAGTAAAAAACTAAATGGCTAAAGAACAATATCGATCCTCTATTCTATAATCTATTCATCAACAATATCTGCAACAATAGAAGGTAGGAAAGAAAAAGAGTTGGTTAAGATTCGTCTTTCTTTCCCATATTTGATGGCTTCTTTTAGGAACTACTCACACAACCTAATTATGTCAGACTCTGTCATTTTCTCCATCTCTAATGATGCCTTACCTTTAAAAACATCATAATTGTAGTTGTATATATATATATCCTCATTCCCAATTTAACCGCAATTCATAAGCAACAGATCTCCCGTCCGGACAGGTTGATTAACAATACCACCTCAACTAGAAGTGACATAAAAAAAATAAATCATGAGGTGGCTTGAGCAGAACAAAAGGTTGATGTTTCAGAATTAATGTTTTAATATATCTTAAATGAATATATTCCAATTTTTATTTGAACTCCCTACTAATAAATTATGTATTTGAGATTGTATTGTCTTTCTTCCGTTTGTAGTAAGTCAATCAGCTTTTCTTGTGTCTCTCTTAAATCCTATTTTCCATTGGCTTGCAACTCTCATTTTTAAAGTGGAAAAATGTAATATTCATATGCAAGTCTTTTGATCTATATTATTTCTCTGTTGGGTTTCATCCATACACATTACTGAGACCTTTACATGATCACAGGAAATGCCTGAAGCAGCTTCCATTTGAATTCTATTAAGTGTTTAGTCAAGCGAGAAACCAACAGGCAAAATATTTATGGGTGTTAGTCTGTGTTTATAAAGTTGTTTATATTCATTAGGATAAAACTATCAAATTGTTTGTGATATATTATTGTTCAATGCAATCATGATAGGTTCTATGTTGATCTTCTTAAAACTGCACTTTATGAGAATATTCGTTTGGCTTTGAGATGGTTGAATTCGATGAATCTTGCATGTTTCGGTGAATTAAAATGAATTTTTCACCGACTGCTACTTTAATTTATCAAATTTGTCTTTTACATATTCTCGAACCTGAAAGACCATAACTTCTCCTGTCACCTTTGCTTGATTTTTTTACATATTCTCGAACGTTAAGGATTAATCTGAAAAAATGAAACAATTAGATTTGTATTTTAAGAACTATGATTATTCAAATGTCTACTGCTTTGATCAAAACTATTTTTTCATCCCTTTTTAACTATTTCTAGATGCATCTCCTATATTAGGTTTCAAATTTAGATTGATTTTGTCAATTCTTAGAAAATTTTTCAGTGGTGTTTTAATGCTTTAAAAAATTGAATGAGTTTAATCAATTGTGTGAGTTGCTAACTTATTGGTTCTTGAGAAATTTTATTAGTAATGGGTTTATGCTATTAGTTGTGAGGATGATATTAGTTTAATGTTTGTTTGACATTGTCAGTTGGTCAAGGGTTATATAGTTTGACATATTTGTTTAGCTGCTACCATGTTTTAACTGACTAATTTTTTACAGTTTCTTATTTAGATAGTTCTTAGACATTTTATTTTAGTTAGGAATTGAATTGGAATTTGAGCTGGATGACCTTATTGTAGAGTAATTAAGGATATAAATATCTTTGTAAATTGTTGGTTGGTTGTTAATCATATCTTTGTAAATCACGTAGGCTATGAAGAAATGTTTTGAAGTCTAACACATTTGATTTTGATTTGCAAATTGCAACAATTTGATCTTTTATTTTTACACGATTGTGACATCATCTGAATATCTTTATCTAGAACTTCTTATTCCTATTTCTTATGTTTTTCCAGCCTGAAATCAGCTATCTTATTATCAAACCACTAATTGGGTTAATTAGTGGTTGTAGATTGCAGTGAAGAGATAAGAATCTGCTGCTCGTGTGCTATAGAAAAGCTCCAAATCAAGCTCTTCTTTTTCTATATCATTCAGACTTAAATTTGAGAGACTGCTTAGTTCATTCATCTACCGCCAAAGTAAATTTAAAGCTGAAATCAAATACGGAATTATTTTGCTTAGCTTTTTTTAGGCACATCAAAATGAAAGTAGGGAACTGGTGACAACCTCTTTGCTTTACTTGGGCTTGAAAGTTAAAAGCGATTAAAAACTAAAGATGTAACATATTGCTGCTATCTAGATACTTTGGATATAGCAAAAGTATGGTTATACATAGTAAAAAAACTAAATAACTAAACAACAATGTTCATCCTCAATTCTATAATCTATTACATCAACAATATATGCATCAATAGAAGGTTGCCTATTCTTCCAAAAAAAAGAAAAAGAGTTAGTTAAGATCCTCCTTAGCAAGTTGGTTAAGATATGTCCTTTCCAAATATTTGATGGCATCTTTTAGGAACTGTTGACACTACCTAATTATGCCAGATGCCAGACTCTATCATTTGCTCCATCTTTAATGATGCCTTACCTTTAAAAACATTATAGTTGTAGTTGTATGTACTTTCCCCTTTTCCTAATTTAACTACAACTTTTAAGCAGTAGATCTCCCGTCTAGATAGGTTGATTATTGTGATTTCCACCTTAACGGGAAGGGTAATAAAAAAATCATGAGGTGGCTTGAGTGGAGCAAAAGGCTGACGTTTCTGAATTAATGATCTATCATATCTTATATGAATTTATTTCAATTGTGATTTGAACTCCCTACTAAAAAATTGTGTATTTGAGATTGTATTGTCTTTCTTCCATTTGTAGTAAGTCCATCTTTTTTTCTTGTTTTTGTGTTACTGATTTCTATTGGCTTGCAACTCTTCTGTTCGAAATGAAAAAGAGTAATATTCAGATGAGTCTTATGCTCTATATTATTTCTCTGTTTGGTTTCATCCATATGCATTACTGAGACCTTTACATGATCATAGGAATCGCTAGATATAGTTTCATAAGAATGTTTTCGCTCATGTCGATGCCATTGATGTAATTATCAACTATGGGGATGTCTCTAAATTTTAGGAGTCCATGCGTGGCTTGGCATAATTTTATTATTTTTTTATGAGAGCCTTTTACTTTTTGACATAGTTGTATATTCTTTCATCCATTAACTATGGTTGCTTTGTTTGAGTGATTAAAACATTTTTGTGATGTTGCCTATTGTCGCTTTTGCCTGAACATGTAATTTTTTTTATTTGAAGCAGATGGAATAATTTTATAAGTTTTAGAATATGAAAATGGTAAGTCTTCATTTTTTGATATCGTGTTTGTTTTTTAACTATGGTTACTAAGTTAGTTTGGTTTAAATAGAACATTTGTTGTGCATGAACTGAAGTTAAATCCAACCCTATACAGGGTAATGTAAGAATTCTGAAGAGATTTCCCAATCAACATTTCTGGTGTAAAAATTCTAATGAGTTTTCCCAATCAACATTTCTGGTGTAAAAATTCTGATGAGTTTTACCAATCAACTTTGTTTCTTTAATTAAAATTGTTGTTAGTTTTTTATTTATATGGTTCTTAGGAAATTTGTTTTAGTTTGGAATAGAGATGGAACTAAACTTTTAAATGATATTAAGCTAGAAACATCTTTGAAAATTCAGGTTCTTTGTTAACACATCTTTGTAAATTGTAGATAGGATGTGATGATATGTTTTTTAGTGAAACACATTTAGGTTCTAGGTAATGGGTTTATGCTATTGATTGGACAGATGATATTAGTTTTTGGCATGTTTGTTTCTCATTGTTAGCGGGTTAAGGATGATAGTAGTTTCACATGTTTGTTTAAGTCCTTTAGTCTTTTTTGATTGACATATTTATGATAGTTTCTTATTTATATAGTTCTTAGAAAGATTGTTTTAATTAGGAAAGATTAGAGCTGGTTGGCCTTGATGTTGACAAAACAGATAGTCAAAATCCACTTTTTCCTCATTCATTCTCTCGTTCTGACACACACTTTTTCCTCGTTCCTTCTCTCGTTCTGACACACTTTTTCCTCATTTCTTTTCTCTCTCCATAAATGTCTCTCCCCCCGCTTTATCCATCTCTCGCTCCCTCTCCTTACCCTCTATCACTCTCCCTATTATCTCTCTTCTTTCTCTCTCTCCATCTCCCTCTCCCACCCTGCTTGTCTCTCTCCCTCCCTCCCTCCCTCCCTCTTTTTCTCTGTCCCTCCTTTCTCATACTCTCTCTCATCTCCATCTCCCCCTTCTCTCTCTCTTTGTCTATTTGTCTCTCTATCACTCTCTCTCTTAATCAATCCTCTCTCTCACACACACTCTTCCTACCCTTCCCTCTTTTGTCTTTCATAAATACACTTTCCCCCTCCTCCCCTCGCTCTTTCTCTCTCATACACACTCTTTCCTCCCTCCTCAGTCTCTCAATAACTCTCTTTGTCTTCCCTTCCTGTTTAGTTTGTAATACGTGCAACTATTCAATGTCATCTACTAAATAAAAAATCAATTAATTAGATAATGTCGTAAAAGTGTAAAAGTACTAAGCACATAATATTTAGGTAATGCCCAAACAAGAATATAGAGCATTGAGTGTTTGTACAGTTCATAGAAGCCATATCAGACTCCATTTGAATATTCATAGTTGCATCAAATTATAGTGTTTAATACGTTTTATTTTCATTTCATACATTTTAAGGTATCCTATCTCAATAAATTTGAGTTATAAAAATGACTATATTAAAAATAAATAATAATGTCTGATAAAGGAATATGAGGTATAAGCTAAAATGAAAATTATAAACAATGTTACTAAATTATTATTCAAGCCGATACGTAGATATTTTAAAATATTTAATTTTTTAGGTACTTACGTGACATTTAAGCATTAAAAAAATGCTTAGGAATATTGTTTAAAATCCCCAATGTTTAGTACTTTTCCTGCTTTGGAATGTTCTAATAAATAATTTAAAAGTGGCAATTTGATTAAATAATTAAAATTATTAAAATTTAATCTTAATATTTATGAAGGAGAATTAAGAAATTTCATAAAATGTTTCTCCAGTCTTAGCCCCATGAGTTTATATATATACTTTAGATTAATCGTAAGAATTTGACTTTGAGTACTTTGATGTATGTTTGACTACTCATGTTAAAAGTAATATAATATTAATTAGTATTGTCAAGTGTTTGACATTATAATAAACTCGGACAAATTAGTCTGGTCACTCTGTATGGTTAATATAGAATAATATTATGAAAAGTAGACCAAATTGGATAAAACTAGGTATTGTAAAGCATAGGCTTATGTAAAATTGAAATTGACATATTCAAATAATTAAAAGTAATACAAAAACATTAGTAGTAAAGAAAATAAATATAATAAAATTTTCAAGGTTATAATAGTTAAACTAGAACTTTAAAAATATTGGTCATTTATTGACAATTTAATGAATTAATGATTTTTTTGTTTAAGTACTTATATTTTAATGAAATAAATAAAAAAAGATAGTTCATCTATTTTTCATTAAAATACTTGACACTATATATTAAAAATAACACTACATAATTTAAAATATTAAATATATTCTTACCAAATAAAATAATGTTGATAATTAGAAGTATAATAAAATATTTTTTGCACAAAAATTATAATAAATATCTTGAATGTTATTTATTTTTTGTATTTGATTATGCATCAAACACATGATAGTGTTAAATAGTTTAATTCAATCAAGTAAAATATAATCAAATTCAAATGAATTAATGCTGTATAATACAGATAGTTGACTTACCCTATAACAAAAATATATTTCATAGTCTCAACATTGTCTAATGGAAAGTTTGAATAAAAAATTGTAACCTCAAAGTTATAATGATGAAAACAATAGTCTAGGGTTTAAGAAATAACAATAACGATACAATTTCAAGATGTAATTAATAAATTTTTAAAAAAAAAATCCACACGTACCACTCTTTTAAACGACTCTCTTTCCCCCCCAAAATTCTATTTCTCACTATTAACGACTAATTTTCCCCTCAAATTATCTTTCTCTCCCTATTATCTTTCTCTCTCTCCCTCTCCCACCCTCCCTCCCTCCCTTCCTTCTCTCTTTTTCACTATCCCTCCTTTCTCACACACTCTCTCTCTCATCTCCATATCCCCTCTTATCTCCCTCTTTGTCTATTTGTCTCTCTATCACTCTCTCTCTCTTAATCAATCCTCTCTCACACAACTCTCACTACCCTTCCCTCTTTTGTCTATCTCATAAACACACTCTCCCCCTCCTCCCCCTCGCTCTCTCTTTCTCTTTCATACATAGTCTTTCCTCCCTCCTCTGTCTCTCAATAACTCTCTCCCTCCTCACTTCCTATTTAGTTTGTAATACGTGCATCTATTCAACGTCATATACTAAATAAAAAATTAAATAATTAGATAATGTCGTAAAAGGTATAAAAATTACTAAGCACACAATATTTAGATAATGCACAAAAAATGATATAGAGCATCGAGTGTTTGTAGAGTTTATAAAAGCCATTTCAGACTCCATTTAAATATTCATAGTTGCATCAAATTATAGTGTTTAATACGTCATTTCATACATTTTAAGGTATCTTATCTCAATTGAGTTATGAAATTGACTATATTAAAAATAAATAATAATGTTTGATAAAGGAATATGAGGTGTAAGCTAAAATGAAAATTATAAAAAAATGTTACTAAATTATTATTCAAGCCGATACGTAGATATTTTAAAATATTTAATTTTTTAGGTATTTACATGACATTTAAGAATTAAAAAAAATTCTTAGTAACATTGATTAAAATCCCCAATGTTTAGTACTTTTCCTGCTTTNAGTAATATAATATTAATTAGTATACTCAAGTGTTTGACATTATAATAAACTCGAACAAATTAGTCTGCTCACTCTGTATGGTTAATATAGAATAATATTATGAAAATCACACCAAATTGGATAAAACTAGGTATTGTAAAGCATAGGCTTATGTAAAATTTAAATTTACATATTCAAATAATTAAAAGTAATACCAAAACATTAGTAGTAAAGGAAATAAATATAATAAAAATTTCAAGGTTATAATAGTTAAACTAGAATTTTTAAGTACTTATATTACAATGAAATAAATAAAAAAAGATAGTTCATCTATTTTTCATTAAAATACCTGACACTATATATTAAAAAATAATACTACATATTTTAAAATATTAAATATATTTTTACCAAATAAAATAATCTTGATAATTAGAAGTATAATAAAATATTTTTTTCACAAAAAATTGAATAAATATCTTGAATGTAATTTAGTTTTTGTATTTTATTATGCATCAAACACATGGATAGTGTTAAATAGTTTAATTCAGTCAAGTACAATACAATCAAATTTAAATGAATTAATACTGTATAATACAGATAGTCAACTTACCCTATAACAAAAATATATTTCATAGTCTCAACATCGTCTAAAATGGAAAGTTTGAATAAAAAATTGTAACCTCAAAGTTATAATGATGAAAACAATAGTTTAGGGTTTAAGAAATAACAATAACGATACAATTTGAGAATGTAATTAATAAATTTTTCAAAAAAGAAATTCCACACGTACCACTCTCTTAAACGGCTCTCTTTCCCCCCGAAATTCTATTTCTCACGAGTATCGGCTATTTTCCCCCCAAATTTTATTTCTGAGGCTGTACTCTATAAAACAGCTATTTCCCATTCTCCTCCCCCAAATTCTGTTCGAACGTTTGACTCTCTTACTCTCGCTCTCTCTGCTTCATACGATTTTCCTTCAACTTTCACTCACAGCATCGTCTCTCTCTCTCTCTCTCTCTCTCTCTCTCTCTCTCTCCGTCTCATATCTCAATAGCATAGGTTAGAGATCGGCAATGGGGAACAATGACAAGAATATTCCACAGACGTGGAAATCTAGGGATTGGCGGTCTCGCAGAATGCGGAAGACGGATAGCAATAGAGAGTCACCTGGCGTGAAGAAAGACCATCTTCTTCGTCTCATTCATAAAGTCCCTTCCGACGATTCTCCTTATGTTAGGGCCAAACAAGTTCAGGCCAGTCATTCCAAAATTTCTTTTATGCGTTTCTGCGTTGATTTTGAACTTTTCTTGCCGAAGATAACTGGTGTTTAAATGCATATCAACTAGCGTGGTATAAAAAACAGGGCTTAATTTTTTCGTTTATTTTTGTTTTGGCAGTTGATAGAGAAAGACCCAAGCAAAGCAATACCCTTATATCGGGCAGCAATAAATTCGGGGGATCGAGTAGACAGTGCATTGAAAGATATGGTAACTGTGATGAAACGATTGGATAGATCTGATGAAGCGATTGAGGCTATCAAAACTTTTCGTCATCTCTGTTCAAATGATTCCAAGGAATCCATTGATAATACTCTAGCTGAACTATACAAGGTAGAACTAGAACTCACTTCTCACTCTTCTTAAATCCAAACAATTTTTTATCATTTCCTTTCTCATCTCTTTTCTTTTTACCAAATTTAGGAAATTGAACTGGTGAGCTATGCTGAGAAATGTGCATTTAGAATAATGAATGTCAAAAGTTTATTTTAGACTAAATATGAAGCCTTCAAGCATCCTGATAGTTGGATTTATATTTTGTTCATCCTGTATTATTTTGGGTATTATTTGGTGGCCGAAGAACGTGTTTAACTAATTTTGGTAGTTTGAAAAAAGGACCTATTATTGGGTTGTGGTTGCTGTTGTTTTTCATTTTTATAGTGGAAATTATAAGGATATTTCTTGTGTTTGTTGGGTTTTAAAATTTTGCAGAGCTCTGGGAGGATAGAAGAACATGTTGTACTGCTGCAAGGTAAACTGAAGCAAACTGAAGAAGAAATGAGTTTGAGAAGGAGGACAAAGATAGCCAGATTACATGGAAAAAAGATTCAAATAAGTATGGAACAAGAGAAATCAAAGTAAGTTGAGTCTATCTTCTTTCCTTCTTCTTCCTTCTTATTATATTTATACATAATTTACTGATTTTTGAATTCTTTTTCTCAACAGAATTTTAGGCAACTTAGCCGAGGCGTATATGCACAAAAATGAGTTTAGAACTGCCGAACAACTTTATAGGTTTACTTCGTATTCCTAGTTACTTTCTCTTTTTTCTGACTTCTTACTTTTCAATTAGGAAAAGTCCCTCAGTTAATATTGGTCACCGTAATCATTGGGTGAATAATCTACTGCTATTTATTTTAATTTGATCTAGTTAGGCACAAAGATATGCTCTCGTAACTCTGTAATTTACTTCCATAAAAGTACACACCTTTGCGATTCTTATAAGAAATTTTTTTCACTGCCATAACTCTAAATTTATTTGTTCGGATATAATATCTTGTGTTATGTCATTTTTTACCTATCATCATTTGACTCTTAACATTTTTCATTGAGAGTGTCCTAAATTAAGACAAAATTGAAAGAAATTGGTGTATTAATCTCGGGAGCATATTTTCTAATTTTTAGGGAAGCTTTGTCATTGGAGGCAGATATGAACAAGCAGTGTAATTTGGCAATCTGTTTGATACGCATGAATAGATTCGAAGATGCTAACTCTTTGATTAAGGTTGTGAGAGTCTCTTCTGAAGACAAACCAATGGATGAATCATATGCCAAGTTGTACGAACGTGCTTTGCAAATGCTAACACTTTATGATAAAATGACTGATTGTTTGACAAAAGCAAAGTCTTCAATTCACAAGTTGGGGGGTCTTTTGTGGTGATAACCTGATAGATGAATGGTTTGCCAAATCGTACGAACGTGTTCTGCGTTTAGCCATTGAAAATTCAACGATGACGTCAAACGACATGTTTATGCTTGCACTTTTAGAAAAATGCTTGTTGCGTTTTTAAATTAGAGTCGGAATAACTTGTTAATAATACATCATACGTTAGTTTAATTGCAAGTAGTAAATAACCAGTTTTTCAGAATGACCTTTTGTAAAATGTGATTATTACTTGATAGTTAAAAACAATTAGTATTTGTGTTTTGTGTTTTTATTCATTATTTTACCAAGCCTAGCCTTAATTACTCCATGAACTTTTCAAACAAGAAATATTAGTTGATTAGAGCACAATTTCGCCAATTTCATAGAAAAAATCATAGTTTCATACTAGAACAAAGATTTTTAGGAAGTAATGTTGTTTTAGAAATTAATCTCTAAAAGCATATTGGAATTGGTAAGATCATATGTACCTACCTGCAAGCAACTCCTCCCTTCAAAGGGAAAAAAGTAAGTTACATATTCTAAAAAAGCCCAATTTTGTGTTATAGACAACCAATAGAATGTATATCCTTCATATAAGAGATCAATTATCTGGATTTTGTAAATTGAATTATGTCATTTATTTCATTTTCCTAAAATAAAATAAATAAGTTTGTTATCTTAGGTGTAAATTTTAATTTCTATAGAAGAAATTTTTTTGAGACAAGATCATTTGATCCATAGAGCTAGTTCTCCCTGTTGGTTATTTGCTGGCCAAATTTTCCCCAAGATTTTTAGTCTCATAGCAGAACATTAGTTTATGTGTTATAATAGACAACCGAGACAATTACAATATCAATAATATGAGATTTGTGAATTTATTCTATCATTTATTTTCTTAGTTGTTTCTAATTTCTTCCATATATGTGTAAAATACACTTTTGGAGAGATGGAACTTTGGATCATATGCAGATAATTTAACTTTCAGACTGATGAAAATAATTGTCAGCTGCTACTACATTGTTTTCAACAATATATGAGTATCTCCTTAGGGATAAATGTCGCATTTCTACTCTTTTTAAGGTTCGAACTTATTCGGAGTAGATGCCAAATGGAGATTATGATTGGCCTCCCAATTGCTCCATGTGTCGCATTGTGCTTGAAGAGGGAATCGGTCCAGAAACAACTTGTTTGGGTTGCTTACGTATGTAGACCTTTGTTTCTCTTGGACAGAAATATAAGAAGGCTTTGCATAACTTTTGTATATGTTGTCTTTGGATATAGATGTCTTAAATTCAAATTGCTTGGTTTCTCATATCAAGAGCTTTCTCGCACACACCTCGCTAGCTGGATACGTGTGTCCTGAATGTTCAACTTCGATAAGACTATGATATTATAATCGTAATTTGTAGATAAAATTTAGAGTTGATTAATTCAAAATGCGATGTACGTTATGCATCTACTCTGTGGTTGATAAAATTCCTCTCACATATTCTCAGAAAAATCACCAAAGTGCATCTACTCTATGGTTGTTAGAGTTCTATATTTGCGAAAACTTCTCTACTCCTTGACTTATATACACTTCTTTTGGTGATGTTTCTGAGAATATGTGAGAGGAATTGTTGTTTGGAAACTCCATCTTCTATGCCATGATTAACTTTCCAAAGATGTATCATTGATGTAGATATGGCCGCCCAAGAGCATAAAAAATTCAGGCTCTTGCTTTCATTCAAAATTGAAGGAAGCTATTATGTAGGTGAGATCGCGTGCTTTGTTTTTCCACACAATTGCAAGGAATTCCATAGTAACAATCTTGTGGGCACCTCAGAAAAGGATAGTTAAATAGAATGTGTGAGGTCAGGCTACTCGCATCAATGTTTCAGATGTGGCACCTTGGAGTCGTGAATGTGTGACCAGTAGCTCGAAACATACAGGCTGTCTTTAGAATTAGGCATCTTGTGGAACTCTCACCTTCATTATTATTAGCCAAAAGTGATTTTCCACGTGGCCTAGCTCTATTGAACATACGACCACCCTGACCAACCATCACCCTCAATGTCAGAAGCAACTCGTTTAAGTCCTATCATGCCATTCTCCTATAAAATAACTATTTCCCATTCTCCAACCCCAAATTATGTTCGAACGTTTGACTCTCTTACTCTCGCTCTCTCCGTTTCATAGGATTTTCCTAAATTAAGATAAAATAGAAAGAAATTGGTGTGTTAATCTCGGGAGCATATTTTCTAATTTTTAGGGAAGCTTTATCATTGGAGGCAAATATGAACAAGCATTGCAATCTGGCAATCTGTTTGATACGCATGAACAGATTTGAAGACGCTAAGTCTTTGATTAAGGCTGTGAGAATCTCTTCTGAAGGCAAACCAATGGATGAATCATATGCCAAGTTGTACGAACGTGCTTTGCAGATGCTAACACTTTATGATAAAATGACTGGCTGTTTGGCGAAAGCAAAGTCTTCAATTCATAAGTTAGGGGTATTTTTGGGAGATAACCTAATAGATGAATGGTTTGCCAAATCATACGAATGTGTTCTGCAGTTAGCCATTCAAAATTCAACGATGACGGAAGACAACATGTTTATGTTGGCACTTTTAGAAAAATGCTTGTTGCGTTTTTAAATTAGAGTCAGAAATAACTTGTTAATAATACATCTTACGTTACTTTAATTGCAAGTCGTAAATAACAAGTTTTTCGGAATGACCTTTTGTAAAATGTGATTATTACTTGATAGTTAAAAACAATTACTATTTGTGTTTAGTGTTTTTATTAATTATTTAACCAAGCCTAGCCTCAATTACTCCATGAACTTTTCAAACAAGCAAAATTAGTTGATTAGAGCACAATTTCGCCAATTTCATAGAAAAAATGATAGTTTCATACTCGAACAAAGATTTTTAGGAAGTAATGTTGTTTTAGAAATAAATCTCTAAAAGCATATCAGAATTGGTAAGATCATATGTACCTATCTACAAGCAACTCCTCCCTTCAAAGGGAAAAAAGTAAGTTACATATTCTAAAAAAGCCCAATTTTTGTAGATATGGCCGCCCAAGAGCATAAAAAATTCAGGCTCTTGCTTTCATTAAAGTTGAAGGAAGCTATTATGTAGGTGAGATCGCGTGCTTTGTTTTTCCACACAATTGCAAGGAATTCCATAGTAACAATCTTGTAGGCACCTCAGAAAAGGATAGTTAAATAGAATGTGTGAGGTCAGGCTACTCGCATCAATGTTTCAGATGTGGCACCTTGGAGTCGTGAATGTGTGACCAGTAGCTCGAAACATACAGGCTGTCTTTAGAATTAGGCATCTTGTGGAACTCTCACCTTCATTATTATTAGCCAAAAGTGATTTTCCACGTGGCCTAGCTCTATTGAACATACGACCACCCTGACCAACCATCACCCTCAATGTCAGAAGCAACTCGTTTAAGTCCTATCATGCCATTCTCCTATAAAATAACTATTTCCCATTCTCCAACCCCAAATTATGTTCGAACGTTTGACTCTCTTACTCTCGCTCTCTCCGTTTCATAGGATTTTCCTAAATTAAGATAAAATAGAAAGAAATTGGTGTGTTAATCTCGGGAGCATATTTTCTAATTTTTAGGGAAGCTTTATCATTGGAGGCAAATATGAACAAGCATTGCAATCTGGCAATCTGTTTGATACGCATGAACAGATTTGAAGACGCTAAGTCTTTGATTAAGGCTGTGAGAATCTCTTCTGAAGGCAAACCAATGGATGAATCATATGCCAAGTTGTACGAACGTGCTTTGCAGATGCTAACACTTTATGATAAAATGACTGGCTGTTTGGCAAAAGCAAAGTCTTCAATTCATAAGTTAGGGGTATTTTTGGGAGATAACCTAATAGATGAATGGTTTGCCAAATCATACGAATGTGTTCTGCAGTTAGCCATTCAAAATTCAACGATGACGGAAGACAACATGTTTATGTTGGCACTTTTAGAAAAATGCTTGTTGCGTTTTTAAATTAGAGTCGGAAATAACTTGTTAATAATAAATCTTACGTTACTTTAATTGCAAGTCGTAAATAACAAGTTTTTCGGAATGACCTTTTGTAAAATGTGATTATTACTTGATAGTTAAAAACAATTACAATTTGTGTTTAGTGTTTTTATTAATTATTTAACCAAGCCTAGCCTCAATTACTCCATGAACTTTTCAAACAAGCAAAATTAGTCGATTAGAGCACAATTTCGCCATTTTCATAGAAAAAATCATAGTTTCATACTCGAACAAAGATTTTTAGGAAGTAATGTTGTTTTAGAAATAAATCTCTAAAAGCATATCAGAATTGGTAAGATCATATGTACCTATCTACAAGCAACTCCTCCCTTCAAAGGGAAAAAAGTAAGTTACATATTCTAAAAAAGCCCAATTTTTGTGTTATAGACAACCAATAGAATGTATATACTTCATATAAGAGATCAATTATCTCGATTTTGTAAATTTAATGATGTCTTTTATTTCATTTTCCTAAAATAAAAGAAATAGGTTTGTTATCTTAGGTGTAATTTTTTAATTTTTTTAAAGAAATTTTTTTGAAACAAGATCATTTGATCCGTAGAGCTAGTTCTTCCTGTTGGTTATTTGCTGGCCGAATTTTTTCCAAGATTTTTAGTCTGTTAGCAGAACATTAGTTTATGTGATATAGACAACTGAGGCAATTACAATATCAGCAATCTGGGTTTTGGGAATTTTATTCTATCATTTATTTTCTTAGTTGTTTCTAATTTCTTCCATATATGTGTAAATTACTCTTTTGGAGATATGGAACTTTCGATCATATGCAGATAATAAACTTTCAAGCAGATGAAAATAATTGTCGGCTGCTACTACATTATTTTCAATAATATCTGAGTATCTCCTTGGGGTTAGTTGCATTTCTACTCTTTCTAAGGTTCGAACTTATTCAGAGTGGGTGCTAAATGGAGATTATGATTGGCCTCCCAATTGCTCCATGTGTCACATTGTGCTTGAAGAGGGAATTGGTCCAGAAACAACCTGTTTGGGTTGCTTACGTATGTAGACCTTTGTTTATTTACTTTCTCTTGGACAGAAATATATGAACTTTTGTAAAATGTGATTATTTCTTGAGAGTTAAAAATAATTAGTATTAGTGTTAGTGTTTTTATTCATCATTTAACAAAGCCTAGCCTCAATTACTCCATGAACTTTTCAAACATGCAAAATTGGTTGATTCTCATAGTTTCATACTAGAACAAAGATATTTAGGAAGTAATGTTGTTTTAGAAATAAATCTCTAAAAGCATATTGGAATTGGTAAGATCATATGTATCTACCTGCAAGAAACTCCTCCCTTCAAAGGTAAAAAAGTAAGTTACATTTTCTTAAAAAAACCTAATTTATGTGTTATAGACAACCAATAGAATGTATATACTTCATATAAGAGATCAATTATCTGGATTCTGTAAATTTAATTGTCATTTATTTCATTTTCCTAAAATAAAATAAATAGGTTTGTTATCTTAGGTGTAATTTTTAATTTCTATAGAAGAAACTTTTTTGAGACATGATCATTTGATCCATAGAGCTAGTTCATCCTGTTGGTTATTTGCTGGCCAAATTTTCGCCAAGATTTTTAGTCTGTTAGCAGAACATTTGTTTATGTGTTATAGACAACTGAGACAATTACAATATCAGTAATTTGGGTTTTGTGAATTTTATTCTATCATTTATTTTCTTAGTTGTTTCTAATTTCTTCCCTATATATGTGTGAAATACTCTTTTGGAGAGATGGAACTTTGGATCATATGCAGATAATTTAACTTTCAGACTGATGAAAGTTAAATTATCTCCTTGGGGATAAATGTTGCATTATACTCTTTTTAAGGTTCGAACTTATTCAGAGTGAGTGCTAAATGGAGATTATGATTGGCCTCTCAATTGCTCCATGTGTCACATTGTGCTTGAAAAGGGAATTGGTCCAGAAATAACTCGTTTAGGTTGCTTACGTTTGCAGACCTTCTCTTGGATAGAAATATAAGAAGGCTTTGCATAATTTATGTACTTGTTGCCTTTGGATGTAGATGTCTTACATTCAAATTGCTTGGTTTCTCATATCAAGAGCTTTCCCCCACACACCACGCTAGCTGGATACGTGTGTCCTGAATGTTCCACTTCGGTAAGACTATGATATTATCATGGTAA
Source organism: Datisca glomerata (assembly GCA_003255025.1). Taxonomy (NCBI): domain Eukaryota; kingdom Viridiplantae; phylum Streptophyta; class Magnoliopsida; order Cucurbitales; family Datiscaceae; genus Datisca; species Datisca glomerata. The sequence goes on along the minus strand of QANY01004517.1, from coordinate 928,919 downwards.
TTTGTAGATAAAATTTGGAGTTGCTTGATTCAAAATGCGGTGTACGTTATGCATGCACGTTGGTTGTTTGTCCTCTGCTAAATATTTTTTGTATTATACATCTACTCTATGGTTGTTAGAGTTCTATATTTGCAAAAACTTCTAACACCTTGACTTATATACACTTCTCTTGGTGATGTTTTTGAGAATATGAGAGAGGAAGTGTTGTTTGGAAACTCCATATTCTATGCCATGATTAACTTTCCAAAGATGTGTCATTGATGTAGATATGGCCGCCCAAGAGCATAAAAAATTCAGGCTCTCGCTTTCATTCAAATTTGAAGGAAGCTATTATGTAGGCGAGATCGCGTGCTTTACTTTTCCACACAGTAGTAAGAATTCCATAGTAAAAATCTTATAGCCACCTCAGAAAAGGATAGTTAAATAGAATGTGTGAGGTCAGGCTACTCGCACCAATGTTTCAGATATGGCACCTCGGAGTCGGGAATGTGTGACCAGAAGCTCAAAAGCCTACAGGCTGTGTCTTTACAATTAGGCATCTAGTGGAACTCTCACCTTAATTATTATTACCCGAAAGATATTTTCCACGCGGCCTCGCGGTATTGAACATACGACCACCCTGACCAATCATCACCCTCCATGTCAGAAGCAACTCATTTAAGTCCTATCATGCCTCCTTTGTGTCAACTTTAGGGACAAGTTCAATGCTGCCTTCCTTATTAGTCAATGGGTACACTTTTGAATATTTTCTAAACTTCTCAAACAAGCCTCGTCCAGGTCTGCCTCCATTATAAATACCCTTCCCTCCAAAATCAAAGTTAAGTTCATTGAACCTTACACAAACTCTGTCAAATTCTCTTTACACTTCTAACTTAAGTTCTCGAGGCCTTTTGGCAAGGAAACCACCTTAGTCACCTTCCTTATTTAGATTATTTGATATGTCATGTATAGGATAACGACCCATCAGAGTGTCACATGTATACTGTTAAAATTTTAGCTGCAATAATATATTATTTTTTCCCTCTTCAAATTGTAAAAGTTACACAATTGTCTACTTTTGCGTCCTTCAAATTAATACGATATTATAAATGTTAGGCTTATTTAACTTCCAATTTTCAGAAATAACATGGGAGACAAAATGTTTCATTATTATCTCAAATAACATGACATTTGGATGAAAAAATTTATGGCATCGCCCTTACTGACAAAATAGTATTTCAAGTTTTAATTAATCAAATATATTTCAATCATTTACAAGTTTATATTTTGTCACTCATTATAATAATTTAGTAAAATAGTTTATGAATTATTCCCACATTTATTTATGCTTTTAAAACTGATATATAACTTTATGGGTGTAGAAATGCTAAAAAATGAAAATCCAAAAAATACATCTATTTTAGATGAAATTGCTGTCAAATGCATGAACGATAATAAAAATAAATAAGAGAAGCGTATAATCGTATTGAATTAACTATTTTCAAAATTAAAATAATAATGATATACATTAATATAATAATACTATTTTCAAATTTGAATTAACAAACAAAGCCATGATCATTGTTTCAAAAATTTAAAAAAAATGCCACAACCACAATTAGTCTTACTCTTTGATCATCCAAGAAAGATCCACCAAAATGGATAATTATTATTCTTAAAGAAATTCAAATATACTAATTCTTTAGGAATATAAATAGTATTTTAAAACAATAAAAACTTATAATAACATCAATTCAAATTGAAATGTTGAAGTAATTCTTAAAAGAAAAAAATTGAAGCAAAGCAAGTTTGACAGCACAGAGAGTGAATGTTACTGACTGACCACCGACATAAAACTAACCTCAAGGATAGGGCACACAACGCGCTTTACTGTTGCCTATTGGGAGCTCGACATTTCTATTTATATGTTTTTGGCGGTTCTTTTTTATGTGCTTGTTGTAACCGATAAATGACTGTTGATAAACTGAATCAAGCCGTCTATTAATTGGCTAGCCTCTAAGAAACCACCATGTGTACTACACTCATGATCCAATTGCCATGTAGTTGTTTCCACTCATGTACTACACTCATGATCCACTTACTTTTTTGAAGATATGATCCACTTTTTTTTAAGAGGTTTTACGTATGGGAATGAATTTCTCCTCACTCTTTCTATTTTTCTTTTTACTTTTTTTTATATAAGGTTGTTGGTGGTGGTAAGAATCCATAGGTACAACAGGATATCCCAATTAGGCTGACATCTCTATAACACCGTCATCATTGAACTCAACCTAACAAATTATTAAAATAAAATAAAAGAGTTGACAAAATAAAATACAAAGAAAAACAATCAACAGAACCTAAAAGAAGGTCAGTTACATATATCATAAAAAATAAATGAAAAACAGAAATTCACAGCATTCCACCATATTGGGGGCTCTAGGCGCCAATCAATCTACAACCTGGTTACCCTCCTGAAAAGTATGAGTGATAACAAAATCCATCTGATCAATTAAGTTTAAACATATATCTCAATTGTTACGCCAACACCAAAGGACTTTATGAGATCTAGTATGAATAATGGCCACCACATAACAGGATCACTTTTCAACCATGATTGTCTCCATTGAAAGATCGAATCATAAACAATCGCATGGATAGCGGTAGCTAGCTCAGCCTCAAAAGCAAAGCATACACCAAGGTGCATAACGTAACAACCCTTAACAAATCATCTAGACATTCTGAAAATTCCTCCACAGCCTGCATGCCCTGGACTACCAAAGGCTTCTCCATCAGCATTCACCTTAATCCAACCTATTGGGGGAGGATGCCAAAAAAATACGGGGGGTTTTGGAAGGACGNCTGTTGTTTTTCATTTTTATAGTGGAAATTATAAGGATATTTCTTGTGTTTGTTGGGTTTTAAAATTTTGCAGAGCTCTGGGAGGATAGAAGAACATGTTGTACTGCTGCAAGGTAAACTGAAGCAAACTGAAGAAGAAATGAGTTTGAGAAGGAGGACAAAGATAGCCAGATTACATGGAAAAAAGATTCAAATAAGTATGGAACAAGAGAAATCAAAGTAAGTTGAGTCTATCTTCTTTCCTTCTTCTTCCTTCTTATTATATTTATACATAATTTACTGATTTTTGAATTCTTTTTCTCAACAGAATTTTAGGCAACTTAGCCGAGGCGTATATGCACAAAAATGAGTTTAGAACTGCCGAACAACTTTATAGGTTTACTTCGTATTCCTAGTTACTTTCTCTTTTTTCTGACTTCTTACTTTTCAATTAGGAAAAGTCCCTCAGTTAATATTGGTCACCGTAATCATTGGGTGAATAATCTACTGCTATTTATTTTAATTTGATTTTGTTAGGCACAAAGATATGCTCTAGTAACTCTGTAATTTACTTCCATAAAAGTCCACACCTTTGCGATTCTTATAAGAAATTTATTTCACTGTCATAACTCCAAATTTATTTGTTCAGAAATAATATCTTGTGTTATGTCATTTTTTACCTTTCATCATTTGACTCTTAACATTTTTTATTGAGAGTGTCCTAAATTAAGACAAAATAGAAAGAAATTGGTGTATTAATCTCGGGAGCATATTTTCTAATTTTTAGGGAAACTTTGTCATTGGAGGCAGATATGAACAAGCAGTGTAATTTGGCAATCTGTTTGATACGCATGAATAGATTCGAAGATGCTAAGTCTTTGATTAAGGTTGTGAGAGTCTCTTCTGAAGACAAACCAATGGATGAATCATATGCCAAGTTGTATGAACGTGCTTTGCAGATGCTAACACTTTATGATAAAATGACTGACTGTTTGGCAAAAGCAAAGTCTTCAATTCACAAGTTGGGGGTCTTTTGTGGAGATAACCTGATAGATGAATGGTTTGCCAAATCGTACGAACGTGTTCTGCGGTTAGCCATTGAAAATTCAACGATGATGTCAGACGACATGTTTATGCTTGCACTTTTAGAAAAATGCTTGTTGCGTTTTTAAATTAGAGTCAGAATAACTTGTTAATAATACATCATACGTTAGTTTAATTGCAAGTAGTAAATAACAAGTTTTTCGGAATGACCTTTTGTAAAATGTGATTATTACTTGATAGTTAAAAACAATTAGTATTTGTGTTTTGTGTTTTTACTCATTATTTAACCAAGCCTAGCCTTAATTACTCCATGAACTTTTCAAACAAGAAAAATTAGGTTATTAGAGCATAATTTTGCCAATTTCATAGAAAAAATCATAGTTTCATACTAGAATAAAGATTTTTAGGAAGTAATGTTGTTTTGGAAATAAATCTCTAAAAGCATATTGGAATTGATAAGATCATATGTACCTACCTGCAAGCAACTCCTCCCTTCAAAGGGAAAAAAGTAAGTTACATATTCTAAAAAATCCCAATTTTTGTGTTATAGACAACCAATAGAATGTATATACTTCATATAAGAGATCAATTATCTGGATTTTGTAAATTGAATAATGTCATTTATTTCATTTTCCTAAAATAAAATAAATAAGTTTGTTATCTTAGGTGTAATTTTTAATTTCCATAGAAGAAATTTTTTTGAGATAAGATCATTTGATCCATAGAGCTAGTTCTCCCTGTTGGTTATTTGCTGGCCAAATTTTCCCCAAGATTTTTAGTCTCTTAGCAGAACATTAGTTTATGCGTTATAGACAACCGAGACAATTACAATATCAGTAATATGGGTTTTGTGAATTTTATTCTATCATTTATTTTCTTAGTTGTTTCTAATTTCTTCCATATATGTGTAGAATACTCTTTTGGAGAGATGGAACTTTGGATCATATGCAGATAATTTAACTTTCAGACTGATGAAAATAATTGTCAGGTGCTACTACATTGTTTTCAATAATATCTGAGTATCTCCTTAGGGATTAATGTCGCATTTCTACTCTTTTTAAGGATCGAACTTATTCGGAGTGGATGCCAAATGGAGATTATGATTGGCCTCCCAATTGCTCCATGTGTCACATTGTGCTTGAAGAGGGAATTGGTCCAGAAACAACTTGTTTGGGTTGCTTACGTATGTAGACCTTTGTTTCTCTTGGACAAAAATATATGAAAGCTTTGCATAACTTTTGTATATGTTGTCTTTGGATATAGATGTCTTACATTCAAATTGCTTGGTTTCTCATATCAAGAGCTTTCCCGCACATACCGCGCTAGCTGGATACGTGTGTCCTGAATGTTCCACTTCGGTAAGACTATGATATTATAGTCGTAATTTGTAGATAAAATTTGGAGTTGATTAATTCAAAATGTGGTGTACGTTATGCATCTACTCTATGGTTGATAAAACTCCTCTCACATATTCTTAGAAACATCACCAAAGTGCATCTACTCTATGGTTGTTAGAGTTCTATTTTTGCGAAAACTTCTCTACTCCTTGACTTATATACATTTCTTTTGGTGATGTTTTTGAGAATATGTGAGAGGAATTGTTTTTTGGAAACTCCATCTTCTATGCCATGATTAACTTTCCAAAGATGTGTCATTGATGTAGATATGGCAGCCCAAGAGCATAAAAAATTCAGGCTCTCACTTTCATTCAAAGTTGAAGGAAGCTATTATGTAGGTGAGATCGCGTGCTTTACTTTTCCACACAATAGTAAGAATTCCATAGTAACAATCTTGTAGCCACCTCAAAAAAGGATAGTTAAATAGAATGTATGAGGTCAGGCTACTCGCACCAATGTTTCAGATATGGCACCTCGGAGTCGTGAATGTGTGACCAGAAGCTTAAAAACCTACAGGTTGTGTCTTTAGAATTAGGCATCTAGTGGAACTCTCACCTTAATTATTATTAGCCGAAAGTGATTTTCCTCACGGTATTGAACATACGACCAGCCTGACCAATCATCACCCTCCATGTCAGAAGCAACTCGTTTAAGTCCTATCATGCCTCATTTGTGTCAACTTTAGGGACAAGTTCAATGCTGCCTTCCTTATTAGTCAATGGGTACACTTTGGAATATTCTCTAAACTTCTTGAACAAGCCTCGTCCACGTCTGCCTCCATTATAAATACCCTTCCCTCCAAAATCAAAGTTAAGTTCACTGAACCTTACATAAACTCTGTCAAATTCTCTTTACACTTCTAACTTAAGTTCTGGAGGCCTTTTGGCAAGGAAACCACCTTAGTCACCTTCCTTATTTAGATTATTTGATATGTCATGTGTAGGATAACGACCAATCAGAGTGTCACATGTATACTGTTAAAATTTTAGCTGCAACAATATATATTTTTTTCCCTCTTCAAATTGTAAAAGTTATACAATTGTCTACTTTTGCGTCCTTCAAATTAATACCATATTATAAATGTTAGGCTTATTAAACTTCCAATTTTCAGAAATAACATGGGGGACAAACTGTTTCATTATTATCTCAAATAACATGACATTTGGATGAAAAAATTTATGGCATCGCCCTTACTGACAAAATAGTATTTCAAGTTTTAATTAATCAAATATATTTCAATCATTTACAAGTTTATATTTTATCACTCATTATAATAATTTATTAAAATAGTTTATGAATTATTCCCACATTTATTTATGATTTTAAAACTAATATATAACTTTATGGGTGTAGAAATGCTGAAAAATGAAAATCCAAAAAATACATCCATTTTAGATGAAATTGCTATCAAATGCATGAACGATAATAAAGATAAATAAGATAATTACTATAGCTAATCAACAATTACAAAAACTCTGTGAGACTGAGCTTTTAGCATTTTATTTTCTCAGATAAATATTAATATAATAATACTATTTTCAAAATTGAATTAACAAACAAAGCCATGATCATAGTTTCAAAAATTTAAAAAAAATGCCACAACCACAATTAGTCTTACTCTTTGATCATCCAAGAAAGATCCATCAAAATGGATAATTATTATTCTTAAAGAAATTCAAATATACTTATTCTTTAGGAATATAAATAGTATTTTAAAACAATAAAAACTTATAATCACATCAATTCAAATTGAAATGTTGAAGTAATTCTTAAAAGAAAAAAATTGAAGCAAAGCAAGTATGACAACACATAGAGTGAATGCTACTGACTGACCACCGATGTAAAACTAACCTCAGGGATACGGCACGCAACGCGCTTTACTGTTGCCTATTGGGAGCTCGACACATTTCTATTTATATATTTTTTGATGGGTTTTTTATGTGCTTGCTGTAACCGACAAATGGCTGTTGATAAACTGAATCAAGCCGTCTATTAATTGGCTAGCCTCTAAGAAACCACCATGTGTACTATATTCATGATCCACTTGCCATGTAGTTGTTTCCACTCATGTACTACACTCATGATCCACTTACTTTTTTGAAGATATGATCCACTTTTTTTAAGAGGTTTTACGTGTGGTAATGAATTTCTCCTCACTCTTTCTTTTTTTCTTTTTACTTTTTTTTTATATAAGGTTGTTGGTGGTGATAAGAATCCATAGGTATAACAGGACATCCCAATTAGGCTGACACCTCTATAACACCCTCATCATTAAACTCAACCTAACAAATTATTAAAATAAAATAAAAGAGTCGACAAAATAAAATACAAAGAAAATAATCAACAGAACCTAAAAGAAGGTCAGTTACATATATCATAAAAAATAAATGAAAAAAAAAAATTCAAAGCATTCTACCATACTGGGGACTCTAGGCGCCAATCAATTTACAACCTGGTTGCCCTCCTGAAAAGTATGAGTGATAACAAAATCCATCTGATCAATTAAGTTTAAACATATATCTCAGTTGTTACGCCAACACCAAAGGACTTTACGAGATCTAGTACGAATAATGGCCACCACATAACATGATCACTTTTCAACAATGATTGTCTCCATTGAGAGATCGAATCATAAACAATCGCATGGATAGCAGCAGCTAGCTCAGCCACAATAGCAAAGCATACACCAAGGTGCATAACGTAACAACCCTTAACAAATCATCTAGACATTCTGAAAATGCCTCCACAGTCTGCACGCCCTGGACTACCAAAGGCTTCTCCATCAGCATTCACCTTAATCCAACCTATTGGGGGAGGATGCCAAAAAAATACGCGGCGTTTTGGAAGGACGACTCGAAACATAAAATTGCTGAAGTGTCAATAGTTCCTCCATTGAACTCTTCATTGTGTCAATCTTAAAAGAGTGTGCTTCGTGAACTGAACGCCAAAGTAATGTCAGAGCTTCAGCAAAGACAAGTTTCCTACTATCAAAGGTTTCTTGATTATGAGGGTACAACACCACCCAAAAGGACGTAATAATGGAAGTCTGCCATAGTGCCCTCAAGGCATGTGTAAAGACATTCTAATTTAAAATGAATAAAAATAATTTTTTCTTATAATTGTCTTTGCTGAATTATTATTGAATATGTTTATAAATATCTAAAAATTTAATATTTAGTAATGAGATTATGATCTTGTATTAATGTGAGAAGATTAAGATTATATATAATGAATAAAATAGTCTGCAACATATTAAATTATGTAATCTTTAATGAATGGTTGCTAGTACAGTTTGCTAAGTATTTGAATGCAAGTGATCTATATCTGAATCACTGATGTGGATATACATTTTAGTGATATTATTTTATATAATTAGATTATATAGGACATGACTTATGTGGATTAATATCTTTATTAACTTACCGTTTATCATAAAGATTTAATTCACATCAATATGATGATATATGTAGGTCAGTCTAAATCCTGAACAATCATTAACTCATATACATGTCTAGTGAATCTTTTGATTCACTCGTTAAGATTATTTGTAAAATAGATTAGTGACTTTTATTTCGGTGATTCAGTGATATGAATGACTGGGAACATAATCTTACAAGATTTGGAATCGAAGTTTTCTAACGGATCGTATATTGATTTCCTTAAGTGTTAATTCTTGAACTAGATGGTTATTGAGCTCAAATTTATAATATGATTATAAATTGACCATTCACTAGTGAATTAATGATACTTAAGGATAAAGAGGTAATTAGAAGGGTATAATATTATCTTTGACCATTTCTTATTTTTGAACCATTAATTGGAGGATAGAACTACATAAAGTGATTATGTCAATGGACTACACGTGATTATTCTGTAAATATATTCTATAATTACTAAGAGTGCAATTTCATATTTAAAGTGGAGTAATATTAGAATTAATAAATAAGATGATTTAATTAAAGAGTTTAATTAATAATCTAATTTATTGGAGCTTAGAATCATGGGTCCATGGTTCCCGAGCCACCAGTGTGCTACACACTCTAGGGTGTGAATGTTTCTGGACATAATAAAACGACTAGGTTTATTGGGCAAGTATATAAATATGAGATAATTGTGTAAAATTAATTAATTAAATTATTTATTATAATTTTTAGAAATTAAAATTAAATAATTATATCGATTAGTTTTGTGTTAACCGATAAGTGAGACATTATATTTAATTTATGAAATTAAATAATATTAAATTATTCTAAGGTATGAATTTGAATTAACTAATCTGTTATTTTTTTAATTAACAGATAAGTTAGTTGATAGGTGTGATCAGATGAGTTGATTTTGATTTAACTGATTTTTAAATGTTTATCTGATTAAAATAAATAATAAATTTAGAAAAATAGTCATGTGGCATGTTGGACTGCCACATGTCAATCACTGGTTTTTGGATTAGGAATTGACATGACACACTGTACTGCCACGTGAGCCACATGGAACTACAGTGACACGTGGCATACAACACTATAGTTGTCCGTAGGACTTTATAGTGCCTCACGACACTACATTAGTTCACGGCGCACTACAGTGTCACACGACACTATAGTAGGACACAGACTGCAGTGGCTCCCACTATAGTGGCACATTCATAAATAATTTACTATTTTATGAAACCCTAAAACCTAATGAACCTTAACCTAATATATATATATATATATATATATAGTTATTATTCTATTGACCTCATTGAAGCAATTTATGTGATTAATTGTTAATCAAAGGCTCTACGAATTCTTCAATTTTTACGAGTATCAATTGAACTTGTCTAAAAGAAGTTTCTAATAGTAGTATTCAAATACCTCAACGGAGAGGAAGGCCAACGATAAATTTGAAAAGAATGCAAAAAATGAACCTTGGATCACTGAGCTAAAAAGACGTAATCTGCCTACCATATATAAAGTTAATCCCTTCCGAGATTCTTATTTGCCTTTAATTCTATCAGTCCAAGGTATCAACTACTGACATCTAGGCACACCAATGAATAGAGGAACCCCTAAATATATAAAATCTCATCCCTTACGTATTGTAGACCGTAACAAAAAATTAGTAATCTGAGTCCCCAAGATGGCATTTCTAAAATAAATGGATGATTTATCCTAATTAACTTGTTGTCCAGAGAGGGAACCATAAAGCTCAAAAGCATCCAAAATCACTTGTAGATTTTTAGAGGAATCTTTGTAGAAAAGAAGAACATCATCTGCGTAAATAAAGTGTGTCGGAGCACGCATCCCAATCAGAGAATAAATTGGAACCAATGACCCTGAATCTACCAGATGTGAAAGATATCTACTAAAAATATCTTCATCCAAACAAAAAAGAAGAGGGGAAAGGGGATCACCCTGTCGTACACCTCGCGAACATCGAAAAAATCCCTTAGGAGACCCATTGATAGGCACTGAGATCCTCTCTATGCCAATGATATTATTAATCCATTTAATAAAATTCTCAGATAAACCAAAACACTTCAGAACCTCAAAGAGAACATTCCAACTGATAGAATAAAAAAATGAATGTCAATTTTTATAGCAAAATGACCACCACGCTACTATTGCATAAAACATTCAATCATTCAGATTAGCTAAAATACTATCAATAATTTGACGTCCTTTAATGAAACCATATTGATCGGGAGAAATTATGCGAGAGCAGATAACAGAAAGGTGATCAATAATTCTCTTGGTAATAATTTTAAACAATAACTTACCTAAAGCAATAGGACGAAACTGACCAATCGATATAACATATGAGGTCTTAGGAATAAGGACCAAAAAATTAAAGTAAAGATCTGGTAAATTATGTTCTGTAAAAAATAAAACTCTTGCACAACCAAGACCAAAATTTACCTGAGAAACCATCTGGGCCTGAAACTCGAAGAGAATCCTTGTCAAACACAGACTTCGTTATCTCATCAGAATAAAGAACCTAAAGAATCGATGCATTCTCCACATCACTGACCAAAGAAGGGTCATACTCCTGAATCATAGAAAGATCTAAACTACAGTCACTAAAACCTGAAAAGAGTTGTTGATAAAATGAAATGATATGCTCACTGATCTCAATTAAATTATAAGAAATATCATCACCAATTTTCATGGAAGAAAAATTCATATCACACCCCCTACGTTTTAGCAAATAGTGAAATAGGTTAGAATTTTAATCAACCTCTGCAAGCCATTTGACCATGCTTTTTTTTCTCCCAAACAATATCTTGTTGTCCTAGGGTCATATCTAAGTTTGCAAGAGCATCACATTCAAGTCAAAAAAGAGCATTAGAAAAACCCTCAAACCTGATCCTATCTTGGATGACTGTCACTCTCTCATTAACTTTAGAAACATTTCGGGCAAAATTCCCAAAAAAACTCTCAATTCCATTTTCTCAAGGCTGCCTTATGAAGTTTTAACTTCTGAACAAAAATCAATGTACTACTACCTGCATTAGGAGTTTACTAAAATGAACGAACTAAATCAGTGAAAAGGGATGAGAAACCACATACCCTGAAATATGAAAGGGGGATGTCTTGAAGAAATCCCCGTACAAGAAGAAACCAGTAATGGATGATGATTAGAGTATTATCTTGGTAGAGTAAGGCAAGAGACCTCAGACCAAGTATCAAGGAAAGAAGTATAGCAAAGTTCCCTATTCAAACGAGAAAGAACAATACCTCTCTCTCTTTCTCTCTCTCTCTCTCATTTTCTCCTAAATTTCACACTCTCCATCTCATAACTCAATAGCATAGGTTAGAGATCAGCAATGGGGAACAACGACAAGAATATTCCACAGACGTGGAAATCTAGGGATTGGCGGTCTCGTAGAATGCGGAAGACGGATAGCAATAGAGAGTCACCTGGCGTGAAGAATGACCATTTCTTCTTCTCATTCATAAAGTCCCTTCCGACGATTTTCCTTATGTCAGAGCCAAACAAATTCAGGTGAGTCGTTCCAAAATTTCTTTTATGCGTTGATTTTGAACTTTTCTTGCCGAAGATAACTGGTGTTTAAATGCATATCAACTAGCGTGGTATAAAAAACAGGGCTTAATTTTTTCGTTTAGTTTTGTTTTTGCAGTTGATAGAGAAAGACCCAAGCAAAGCAATACCCTTATATCGGGCAGCAATAAATTCGGGGGATTGAGTAGACAGTGCATTGAAAGATATGGTAACAGTGATGAAACGATTGGATATATCTGATGAAGCGATTGAGGCTATCAAAACTTTTCGTCATCTCTGTTCAAATGATTCCCAGGAATCCATCGATAATATTCTAGCTGAACTATACAAGGTAGAACTAGAACTCGCTTCTCGCTCTTCTTAAATCCAAACAATTTTTTATCATTTTCTTTCTTTTTACCAAATTTAGGAAATTGAACTGGTGAGCTATGCTGAGAAATGTGCCTTTAGAATAATGAATGTCAAAATTTTATGTTAGACTAAATATGAAGCCTTCAAGCATCCTGATAGTTGGATTTATATTTTGTTCATTCTGTATTTTTTTGGGTATTATTTGGTGGCCGAAGAACGTGTTTAACTAATTTTGGTAGTTTGAAAAAAGGACCTATTTTTGGGTTGTGGTTACTGTTGTTTTTCATTTTTATAGTGGAAATTATAAGGATATTTCTTGTGTTTGTTGGGTTTTAAAATTTTACAGAGCTCTGGGAGGATAGAAGAACATATTGTACTGCTGCAAGGTAAACTGAAGCAAACTGAAGAAGAAATGAGTTTGAGAAGGAGGACAAAAATAGCCAGATCACATGGAAAAAAGAATCAAATAAGTATGGAACAAGAGAAATCAAAGTAAGTTGAGTCTATCTTCTTTCCTTCTTCTTCCTTCTTATATTTATACATAATTTACTGATTTTGAATTCTTTTTCTCAACAAAATTTTAGGCAACTTAGCCGAGGCGTATATGCACAAAAATGAGTTTAGAACTGCCGAACAACTTAACAGGTTCACTTCGTATTCCTAGTTACTTTCTCTTTTTTAAACTTCTTACTTTTCAATTAGGAAAAGTCGCTCACCTAATATTGGTCGCCGTAATCATTGGGTGAATAATCTACTGCTATTTATTTTAATTTGATTTAGTTAGGCACAAAGATATGCTCTCGTAACTCTGTAATTTACTTCCATAAAAGTCCACACCTTTGCGATTCTTATAAGAAATTTGTTTCACTGCCATAACTCGAAATTTATTTGCTCAGATATAATATCTTGTGTTATGTCATTTTTTACCTTTCATCATTTGACTCTTAACATTTTTAATTGAGAGTGTCCTAAATTAAGACAAAATTGAAAGAAATTGGTGTATTAATCTCGGGAGCATATCTTCTAATTTTTAGGGAAGCTTTGTCATTGGAGGCAGATATGAACAAGCAGTGTAATTTGGCAATCTGTTTGATACGCATGAACAGATTCGAAGATGCTAAGTCTTTGATTAAGGTTGTGAGAGTCTCTTTTGAAGACAAACCAATGGATGAATCATATGCCAAGTTGTACGAACGTGCTTTGCAAATGCTAACACTTTATGATAAAATGACCGACTGTTTGGCAAAAGCAAAGTCTTCAATTCACAAGTTGGGGGTCTTTTGTGGAGATAACCTGATAGATGAATGGTTTGCCAAATCGTACGAACGTGTTCTGCGGTTAGCCATTGAAAATTCAACGATGACGTCAGACGACATGTTTATGCTTGCACTTTTAGAAAAATGCTTGTTGCGTTTTTAAATTAGTGTCGGGATAACTTAATAGTAATACATCATACGTTAGTTTAATTGCAAGTCATAAATAACAAGTTTTTCAGAATGACCTTTTGTAAAATGTGATTATTACTTGATAGTTAAAAACAATTAGTATTTGTGTTTTGTTTTTTTATTCATTATTTTACCAAGCCTAGCCTTAATTACTCCATGAACTTTTCAAACAAGAAAAATTAGTTCATTAGAGCACAATTTCGCCAATTTCATAGAAAAAATAATAGTTTCATACTAGAACAAAGATTTTTAGGAAGTAATGTTGTTTTAGAAATTAATCTCTAAAAGCATATTGGAATTGGTAAGATCATAAGTACCTACCTACAAGCAACTCCTCCCTTCAAAGGGAAAAACGTAAGTTACATATTCTAAAAAAGCCCAATTTTTGTAGATATGGCCGCCCAATTTTTTGTGTTATAGACAACTAATAGAATGAATTATGCCTTTTATTTCATTTTCCTAAAATAAAATAGTAAGTTTGTTATCTTAGGTGTAATTTTTAATTTCTATAGAAGATATTTTTTTGAGACAAGATCATTTGATCCATAGAGCTAGTTCTCCCTGTTGGTTATTTGCTGGCCAAATTGTGTAAAATACTCTTTTGGAGAGATGGAACTTTGGATCATATGTAGATAATTTAACTTTCAGACTGATGAAAATAATTGTCAGCTGCTACTACATTGTTTTCAATAATATCTATCTCCTTAGGGATAAATGTCGCATTTCTACTCTTTTTAAGGTTCGAACTTATTCGGAGTGGATGCTAAATGGAGATTATGGTTGACCTCCCAATTGCTCCATGTGTCACATTGTGCTTGAAGAGGGAATCGGTCCAAAAAGAACTTGTTTGGGTTGCTTACGTATGTAGACCTTTGTTTCTCTTGGACAGAAATATAAGAAGGCTTTGCAAAACTTTTGTATATGTTGTCTTTGGATATAGATGTCTTACATTCAAATTGCTTGGTTTCTAATATCAAGAGCTTTCCCGCACACACCGCGCTAGCTGGATACGTGTGTCCTGAATGTTCCACTTCGGTAAGACTATGATATTATAATCGTAATTTGTAGATAAAATTTGGAGTTGATTAATTCAAAATACGATTTACGTTATGCATCTAATCTATGGTTGATAAAATTCCTCTCACATATTCTCAGAAACATCACCAAAGTGCATCTACTCTATGGTTGTTAGAGTTCTATATTTGTGAAAATTCTCTACTCCTTGACTTATATACACTTCTTTTGGTGACGTTTCTGAGAATATGCGAGGAATTGTTGTTTGGAAACTCCATCTTCTATGCCATGATTAACTTTCCAAAGATGTATCATTGATGTAGATATGGCCGCCCAGGAGCATCAAAAATTCAGGCTCTTGCTTTCATTCAAAGTTGAAGGAAGCTATTATGTAGGTGAGATCGCGTGCTTTGTTTTTCCACACAATTGCAAGGAATTCCATAGTAACAATCTTGTAGGCACCTCAGAAAAGGATAGTTAAATAAAATGTGTGAGGTCAGGCTACTCGCACCAATGTTTCATATGTGGCACCTCAGAGTCGTGAATGTGTGACCAGGAGCTCGAAAACCTACAGGCTGTCTTTAGAATTAGGCATCTTGTGGAATTCTCACCTTCATTATTATTAGCCGAAAGTGATTTTCCACGTGGCCTAGCGGTTTTGAACATACGACCACCCTGACCAACCATCACCCTCCATGTCAGAAGCAACTCGTTTAAGTCCTATCATGCCTCCTTTACGTCAACTTTAGGGACAAGTTAAATGCTGCCTTCCTTATTAGTCAATGGGTACACTTTGAAATATTCTCTAAACTTCTTGAACAAGCCTCGTCCAGGTGTGCCTCCATTATAAATATCCTTCCCTCCAAAATCAAAGATAAGCTCATTGAAACTTACATAAACTCTTCAAATTCTCTTTACACTTCTAACTTAAGTTCTGGAGGCGTTTTGGCAAGGAAACCACCTTAGTCACCTTCCTTCTTTGGATTATTTGATATGCGATGTGTAGGATAACGACCCATCAGAGTGTCACGTGTATACTGTTAAAATTTTAGCTGCAACAATATATTATTTTTTCCCTCTTCAAATTGTAAAAGTTATACAATTGTCTACTTTTGCGTCCTTCAAATTAATACCATATTCTAAATGTTAGGCTTATTTAACTTCCAATTTTCAGAAATAACAATGGAGACAAAAATTTTCATTTTTATCTCAAATAACATGACATTTGGATGAAAAAATTTATGGCATCGCCCTTACTGACAAAATAGTATTTCAAGTTTTAATTAATCAAATATATTTCAATCATTTACAAGTTTATATTTTGTCACTCATTATAATAATTTAGTAAAATAGTTTATGAATTATTCCCACATTTATTTATGCTTTTAAAACTGATATATAACTTTATGGGTGTAGAAATGCTAAAAAATGAAAATCCAAAAAATACATCTATTTTAGATGAAATTGCTGTCAAATGCATGAACGATAATAAAAATAAATAAGAGAAGCGTATAATCGTATTGAATTAACTATTTTCAAAATTAAAATAATAATGATATACATTAATATAATAATACTATTTTCAAATTTGAATTAACAAACAAAGCCATGATCATTGTTTCAAAAATTTAAAAAAAATGCCACAACCACAATTAGTCTTACTCTTTGATCATCCAAGAAAGATCCACCAAAATGGATAATTATTATTCTTAAAGAAATTCGAATATACTAATTCTTTAGGAATATAAATAGTATTTTAAAACAATAAAAACTTATAATAACATCAATTCAAATTGAAATGTTGAAGTAATTCTTAAAAGAAAAAAATTGAAGCAAAGCAAGTGTGACAGCACAAAGAGTGAATGCTACTGACTAACCACCGATGTAAAACTAACCTCAGGGATACGGCACGCAACGTGCTTTACTGTTGCCTATTGGGAGCTCGACATTTCTATTTATATGTTTTTGGCGGTTCTTTTTTATGTGCTTGCTGTAACCGACAAATGATTATTGATAACATTTCTATTTATATGTTTTTTATGTGCTTGCTGTAAATTATATTATTTTATCCCTCTTCAAATTGTAAAAGTTATAAAATTTTCTACTTTTGCGTCCTTCAAATTAATATCATATTATAAATGTTAGACTTATTTAATTTCCCATTTTCAGAAATAACATTGGGGACAACTTGTTTCATTATTATCTCAAATAACATGACATTTGGATGAAAAAATTTATGGCATCGCCCTTACTGACAAAATAGTATTTCAAGTTTTAATTAATCAAATTATATTTCAATCATTTACAAGTTTATTTTTTATCACTTATTATAATAATTTATTAAAATATTTTATGAATTAGTCCCACATTTATTTATGATTTTAAAACTGATATATAACTTTATGGGTGTAGAAATGCTAAAAAATGAAAATCCAAAAATTACATCAATTTTAGATGAAATTGCTGTCAAATGCATGAACTATGATAAAGATAAATAAGAGAAGTGTATAATCGTATTTAAGTAATTACTATAGCTAATCAACCATTATGAAAACTCTGTGAGACTGAGCTTTTAACATTTTATTTTCTCTGATAAACATTAATATAATAATATTATTTTCAAAACTAAATTAACAAACAAAGCCATGATCATAGTTTGAAAAGTTAAAAAAAAAATGCCACAACCACAATTAGTCTTACTCTTTGATCAACCAAGAAAGATCCACGAAAATGGATAATTATTATTTTTATAGAAATTCAAATATACTAATTCTTTTGTAATATAAATAGTATTTTAAAACAATAAAAACTTATAACAACATGAATTCAAATTGAAATGTTGAAGTAATTCTTAAAAGAAAAAAAATGAAGCAAAGTAAGTGTGAACGCACAGAGAGTGAATGCTACTGACTGACCACCGACGTAAAACTAACCTTAGGGATACAGACGCAACGCGCTTTACTGTTGCCTATTGGGAGCTCAACACATTTCTGTTTATATATTTTGGCGGTTCTTTTATGTGATTTCTGTAACTGAAAAATGACTGTTGATAAACTTAATCAAGCCGTCTTTTAATTGACTAGCCTCTAAGAAACCACCATGTGTACTACACTCATGATCCACTTGCCATGTACTTGTTTCCACTCATGTACTATACTCAGGATCAACTTTTTTTTTTTGAAGATATGTTCCACTTTCTTAAGAGGTTTTACGTGTGGTAATGAATTTCTCCTCACTCTTTCTTTTTTTCTTTTTACTTTTTTATATAAGGTTGTTGGTGATAAGAATCAATAGGTACAACAGGACATCCCAATTAGACTGACACCTCTATAACACCTTCATCATTAAACCCAACCTAACATATTATTAAAATAAAATAAAAGAGTCGACAAAATAAAACACAAAGAAAAAAATCAACAGAACCTAAAGAAGGTATGTTACATATATCATAAAAAATAAATGAAAAACAGCAATTCAGAGCATTCCACCATACTGGGGGCTCTAGGCGCCAATCAATCTACAACCTGGTTACCTTCCTAAAAAATATGAGTGATAACAAAATCCAACTGATCAATTAAATTTAAACATATATCTCAACTGGCACGCCAACGCCAAAGGACCTTACGAGATCTAGTACGAATAATGGCCACCACATAACATGATCACTTTTCAACCATGATTGTTTCCATTCAAAGTTCGAATGGATAACAGCAGCTAGCTTAGCCTCAAAAGCAAAGCATACACCAAGGTGAATAACTTAACAACCCTTAACAAATCATCTAAACGTTCTGAAAATGCCTATACAGCCTACAAGCCCTGGAATACCAAAGGCTCATCCATCAGCATTCACCTTAATCCCACCTGATGGGGGAGGATGCCAAAAAAAAATATGCGTGGTTTTGGAAGGACGACTTGAAACATAAAACTGCTGAAGTGTCAATAGTTCTTCCATTGAACTCTGCATTGTGTCAATCTTAAAAGAGTTTGCTTCATGAACTGAACGCCAAAGTAATGTCAGAGCTTCAGCAAAGACAAGTTTCCTACTATCAAAGGTTTCTTGATTATGAAGGTACAACACCACCCAAAAGGCAGTAATATGGAAGCCTATCATAGTGCCCTCAATGTATGTGTAAAGACATTCTAATTTAAAATGAATACAAATAAATTTTTATTCTAATTGTCTTTTCTGAATTATTATTGAATAATTTTTATAAATATCTAAAAATTTCATATTTATTAATGAGATATGATTTTGTATTAGTATGAGAAGATTAAGATAATATATAATGAATAAAATAGTTTGCAACATATTAAATTATGTAATCTTTAATGAATGATTGTTAGTACAGTTTGCTAAACATCTTGAATGTAAGTGATCTAGATCTGAATCACTGATGTGGATATACATCTTAGTGAAATTATTTTATGTAATAAGATTATATAGGACATGACTGATGTGGATCAATATCCTTATTAACTTACTGTTTATCATAAAGATTTAATTCACATCAATATGATGATCATATGTAGGTCAGTCTAAATTCTGAATAGTCATCAACTCCTATACATGTCTAGTGAATCTTTTGATTCACTCGTTAAGGTTATTTGTAAAACAGACTAGTGACTTTTATTACGATGATTCAGTGATATGAATGACTGGGAATATGATCTTATAAGATTTAGAATCGAAACTTTCCTAACGGATCGTATATTGGTTTCCTTAAGTGTTAATTCTGGAACTGAATGGTTATTGAGTTCAAATTTATAATACGATTATAAATTGACCATTCACTAGTGAATTAATGATACTTAAGGATAAGGAGGTAATTAGAAGGGTAAAATAGTAATTTTGACCATTTCTTATTTTCAAATCAATCATTAGAGGATAGAACTATATAAAGTGATTATATCAATAAACTACAGGAGATTATTCTGTAAATATATTCTATAATTACTAAAAGTATGATTCATATTTAAAGTGGAGTAATATTGAAATTAATAAATAAGATGATTCAATTAAAGAGTATAATTAATAATCTAATTTAATGAAGCTTAGAATTATGGAGCATATAAACTAATGTAGTATATTTTTGTTTATTTTCTTGCCGAAGATAACAGGTGTTTAAAACAGGACTTAATTTTTTCGTTTATTTTTGTTTTGGCAGTTGATAGAGAAAGACCCAAGCAAAGCAATACCCTTATTTTGGGTTTATATTTTGTTCATCCTAAATATTTTTCATTTTTTGGTAGTTAGAAAAAAGGACCTATTTTTCGGTTGTGATTACTGTTGTTTTCATTTTAATAGTGGAAATTATAAGGATATTTCTTATATTTGTTGAGTTTTAAACTTTTGCAGAGCTTTGGAAGGATAGAAAAACAGATTGTACTGCTGCAAGGTAAACTGAAGCAAACTGAAGAAGATATGAGTTTGAGAAGGAAGACAAAGATAGCCAAATCACATGGTAAAAGGATTCAAATAAGTATGGAGCAAGAGAAATCAAAGTAAGTTGAGTCTATCTTCTTTCCTTCTTCCTTCTTATATTTATACATAATTTACTGATTTTGAGTTCTTTTTCGCAACATAATTTTAGACAACTTAGCCAGGGCGTATATGCACAAAAATGAGTTTAGAACTGCCGAACAACTTTACATGTTTACTTTTCAATTAGCAAAACTCTCTCAATTAATATTGGCCAGTGTAATCTTTGGATGAATAGTCTATTGTTATTCATTTTAATTTGATTTAGTTAGGCACAAAGACTTTGTAATTTACTTTCCTAAATGTCCACACCTTTGCGATTCTTATAAGAAATTTGTTTCACTACCATAACTCCAAATTTGTTTGCTCAGAAATACTATCTTGCGTTACGCATTTTTTACCTTTCATTTTTTGACTCTTAACATTTTTTATTGAGAGTGTCCAGAATTAGACAAAATGGAAAGAAATTGGTGTGTTAATCTCGGGAGCATATTTTCTAATTTTTAGGAAAGCTTTGTCATTGGAGGCAGATATGAACAAGCAATGCAATCTGGCAATTTATTTTATACGCATGAATAGATTCGAAGACGCTAAGTCTTTGATTAAGGCTGTGAGGGTCTCGTCTGAAGGCAAACGAATGGAATAATCATATGCCAAGTTCTACGAACGTGCTTTGCATATGTTAACACTTTATGATAAAATATCTGACTCTTTAGCAAAAGCAAAGTCTTTTGTGGAGATAACCTAATAGATAAATGGTTTGCCAAATCATACAAACTTGTTCTGCGATTAAATGTCTGACTCTTGTTGCGTTTTTAAGTTAGAGTCAGAAATAACTTGTTAATAATACATCTTACGTTTGTTTAATTGCAAGTCATAAATAACAAGTTTTTCATAATGAACTTTTGTAAAATGTGATTATTTCTTGATAGTTAAAAACAATTAGTATTAGTGTTTGTGTTTTTATTCATTATTTAACCAAGCCTAGCCTCACTTACTCCATGAACTTTTCAAACATGAAAAATTGGTTGATTATCATAGTTTTATACTAGAACAAAGATTTTTAGGAAGTAATGTTGTTTTAGAAATAAATCTCTAAAATCATATTGGAATTGGTAAGATCATATGTACCTACCTGCAAGAAACTCCTCCCTTCAATGGTTTGTTATCTTAAGTGTAATTTTTAATTTCTATAAAAGAATTTTTTTTTAGACAAGATCATTTGATCCATAGAGCTAGTTCTTCCTATTGCTTATTTGCTGGCCAAATTTTCTCCAAGATTTTTAGTCGGTTAGCAGAACATTAGTTTATGTGTTATAGACAACCGAGACAATTACAATATCAGCAATCTTGGTTTTGTGAATTTTTATTCTATCATTTTTTTTACTTAGTTGTTTCTAATTTCTTCCCTATATATGTGTAAAATACTCTTTTAGAGAGATGAAACTTTGGATCATATGCAGATAATTTAACTTTCAGACTGATGAAAGTTAAATTATCTGCTTGGGGATAAATGTTGCATTCTACTCTTTTTAAGGTTCGAATTTATTTGGAGTGAGTGCTAAATGGAGATTATGATTGGCCTCTCAATTGCTACATGTGTCACATTGTGCTTGAAGAGGGAATTGGTACAGAAACAACTCATTTGGGTTGCTTACATATGTAGACCTTTGTTTATTTACTTTTTCTTAGATAGAAATATAAGAAGGCTTTGCATAATTTCTATACATGTTGTCTTTGGATGTGGATGTCTTACATTTAAATTGCTTGGTTTCTCATATCAAGAGCTTTCCCCCACACACCACGCTAGCTGGATACGTGTGTCCTGAATGTTCCACTTCGGTAAGACTATGATATTATAATGGTAATTTGTAGATAAAATTTGGAGTTGATTGATTCAAAATGTGTTTTTTTGGTGGTGTATGTTATGCATACACGTTGGTTGCTTATCCTCTGCTAAATTGTTTTTGCATTATACATCTACTCTATGGTTGTTAGAGTTCTATATTTGCAAAAACTTCTCTACTCCTTGACTTATTATATACACTTCTTTTGGTGATGTTTCTAAGAATATGTGAGAGGAATTGTTGTTTGGAAACTCCATCTTCTATGCCATGATTAACTTTCCAAAGATGTATCATTGATGTAGATATGGCCGCCCAAGAGCATAAAAAATTCAGGCTCTTGCTTTCATTCAAAGTTGAAGGAAGCTATTATGTAGGTGAGATCGCGTGCTTTGTTTTTCCACACAATTGCAAGGAATTCCATAGTAACAATCTTGTAGGCACCTCAGAAAATGATAGTTAAAGAAAATGTGTGAGGTCAGGCTACTCGCACCAATGTTTCAGATGTGGCACCTCGGAGTCGTGAATGTGTGTCCAGAAGCTCGAAAACCTACAGGCTGTCTTTAGAATTAGGCATCTTGTGGAACTCTCACCTTCATTATTATTAGCCGAAAGTGATTTTCCACGTGGCCTAGTGGTATTGAACATACGCCCACCCTGACCAACCATCACCCTCCATGTCAGAAGCAACTCGTTTAAGTCCTATCATGCCTCCTTTGCGTCAACTTTAGGGACAAGTTAAATGTTGCCTTCCTTATTAGTCAATGGGTACACTTTGAAATATTCTCTAAACTTCTCCAACAAGCCTTTGAGAATATGTGAGAGGAAGTGTTGTTTGGAAACTCCATCTTCTATGCCATGATTAACTTTCCAAGGATGTGTCCTTGATGCAGAAATGGCCGCCCAAGAGCATCAAAGATCTATGCTCTCGCTTTCATTCAAATTTGAAGGAAACTATTATGCAGGTGAGATCACGTACTTTGCTTTTCCACACAATTGCAAGGAATTCCATTGTAACAATCTTATAGGCACCTTACAAAATGATAGTTGAATAGAATGTTTGAGGTCAGGCTACTCACACCAATGTCTCAGGGATGGCACCTTGGAGTCGCGAATGTGTGTCCAGAAGCTCGAAAACCTATAGTCCGTGTCTTCAGAGTTAGGCATATCGTGGAACACTCGCTTTAATTATTATTAGCCGAAAGTGATTTTTCACGTGGCCTCGCGGTATTTTACATACGACCACCCTAACCAATCGTCACCCACCATGTCAGAAGCATCTCATTTAAGTCCTATCATGCCTCGTTTGCCTCAACTCTAGGGACAAGTTGAATGTTGCCTTCCTTATTAGCCAATGGGAACACTATGGAATATCTCTAAACTTCCCGAACAAGCCTGGTCCAGGTGTGCCTCCATTATAAATACCTTTCCCTCCAAAATCAAAGTTAAGTTCATTGAACCATACATAAACTCTGTCAAATTCACTTTACACTTCTAACTTAAGTAGTGGAGGTCTTTTGACAAGGAAACCACCTTAGTCACCTTCGTTCTTTGGATTCTTTGATATGTGATGTGCAGGATAAAAACCCATTAGAGTATCTCATGTATACTGTTAAAATTTTAGCCGCAACTACATATTATTTTGTCCCTCTTCAAATTGTATAAGTTATAAAATTTCCTATTCTGCGTCATTCAAATTAATACCATATTATTTTCATTAGACTAAACTTCCAATTTTCAGAAATAACATTGGCGACAAAATGTTTCATTATTATCTCAAATAACATGACATTTTGATGAAAATATTTATGGCATAGCCTTACTAACAAAATTATATTTTCATGTTTTAATTGATCAAATTATATTTCAATCATTTACAAGTTTATGTTTTATCACTCATTTTAATAATTTAATAAATTAGTTTATGATTTATTGACACATTTATTTATGATTTTAAAATTGATATATAACTTGATGGGTGTAGAAATGCTAAAAATGAAGATCCAAAAATACATCCATTTTAGATGAAATTAATGACAAATGTATGAACTATGATAAAGATAAATAGGAGAAGCGTATAATCGTAGTCAAGTAATTACTATAGCTAATCAACCATTATGAACATTTTGTGAGACTGAGCTTTTAGCATTTTATTTTATCAAGTAAAAATTAATATAATAATACTATTTTCATAACTGAATTAACAAACAAAGCCATGATCGTAGTTTCTAAATTTAAAAAAAAATGCCACAACCACAATTATTCTTAACAGTTTGATCAACCAAGAAAGATCCACGAAAATGGATAGTTATTATGCTTACAGAAATTCAAATATACTAATTCTTGAAATGTCGAAGTAATTCTTAAAAGAAAAAAAATTGAAGCAAAGCAAGTGTGACAGCATAGAGAGTGGACACTATTGATTAACCACCAACGTAAAACTAATCTCAGAGATACGACACACAACATGCTTTACTATTGCTTGTTGGGAGCTCGACGCATTTCTGTTATATAGTTTTTACAGTTCTTTTACGTGTTTACTGTAACCGACAAATGACTCTTGATATATTGAATCAAACCATCTATTAATTGGGGAGCCTCTAAGAAATCGCCATGTGTACTACACTCATGATCGACTTGCCATGTAGTTGTTTCCACTCATGTACTACAATTCATGATCCAGTTTTTTTGTAGATATGATCCACTTTTGTTAAGAGTTTTTATGTGTGGTAATGAATTTCTCCTCACTCTTTCTTTTTTCTTTTTACGTTTTTTTACATAAGGTTGTTGGTGATAAGAATCAATAGGTGCACCAAGATATCCCAGCTAAGGTGGCACCTCCATAACACTCTCATCATTTAACTCAACCTAATATCTTATTAAAATAAAATAAAACACAGAAAAAAATAGCAAAACCTAAAATAATGTCTGTTACAAATATCATAAAAAATAAATGAAAAATAGAAATTTGGAGCATTCCACCACCAAGTTAGTGTAAATATTCTGGGGGCACTATGTGCCAAACAATCTACTACCCGGTTACCCTCCTGAAAAATGTGAGTGAATACAAAATTCATTTGATCAATTAAATTTTAAAATATATCCCAACCAGAACGCCAATGCGAAAGGACCTTACGAGATCTAGTACGAATAATGGCCATCACATAAATAGAATCACTTTTCAACCATCATTGTCTCCATCCAAAGATCGAATCATAAACAAACGCATGGATAGAAGCAACTAGCTCAGCCTCAAAAGCAAAGCATAGGCCAAGGTGAATAGCGTAACAACCCTTAACAAATCATCTAGACGTTCTGAAAATCCTCCACAACCTGCACGCCCTGGACTACCAAAAGCTCCTCCATCAACATTCACCTTAATCCAACCTGATAGGGGAGGATGCCAAAAAATTTTCAAGAGACGAGGGGTTTTGGAAGGACAACTCAAAATATAAAACTGCTGAAATGTCAATAGTTCCTCCCTTAAACTCTGCATTGTCTCAATCTTAAAAGAATATGCTTCACGAACTGAACGCTGAAGTAATGCCAGAGCTTCAACGAAGACATGTTTCCTACTCTCAAAGGTTGCTTGATTAGGAAGGTACAACATCACCCAAAAGATAGTAATAACGGAAGTCTGTTATAGTGCTCTCAATGCATGTGTAAAGACATTTTAATTTATAATTAATAAAAATACATTTCTCTCATAATTATCTTTTCTGAATTATTATATAATAAATTTTATAAATATCTAAAAATTATATATTCTTTAATGAGATTATGATCTTGTATTAGAACTAGAGGATTATGATAATATATAATGAATAAAATAGTCTACAAAATATTAAAGTATGTTATGTTTAATGAATGGTTGCTAGTATGGTTTGCTAAGCATATTGAATGCAAGTGATCTTGATCTAGATCACTGATGTGGATATATATCTTAGTGGAATTACTTTATATAATTAGATTATATAGGACATGACTGATGTGAATTAATATCTTTATTAACTTACCGTTTATCATAAAGATTTAATTCACATAAATCTGATGATCATATGTAGATCAGTCTAAATCCTGAGTAGTCATGAACTCCTATACATGTCTAGTGAATCTTTTGATTCACTCGTTAAGGTTGTTTATAAAACATACTAATGTCTTTTGTTTTGGTGATTCAGTGATATGGATGATTGAGAACATGATATTACAAGATTTAGAATCGAAGCTTTCCTAACGGATCATATATTGATTTCCTTAAGTGTTAGTTCTGGAACTGAATGGTTATTGATCTCAAATTTATAATACGATTATAAATTGAACATGCACTAATGAATTAATGTTACTTAAGGATCAAGAGATAATTAGATGGGTAAAAAAGTAATTTGACCAATTCTTATTTACTAACAAATAATTAGAGGAAAGAACTATATGAAGTGATTATATCAATGAACTACACGAGATTATTCTATAATATTTTCTATAATCACTAAGAGTGCAATTTCATATTTAAAATGGAGTAATAATGGAATTAATAAATAAAATTATTTAATTAAAAAGTTTAATTAATAATCTGGTTTATTGAAGCTTTGAATTATGGGTCCATGGTTTCTCAGCTATCAGTGTACTATACAGTCTAGGGTGTGAATGTTTCAGGACATAAGAAAATAGTAAGATTTATGGGGAAAATATATAATTATGAGATAATTGTGTGAAATTAATTAATTAAATTATTTATTATAACTTTCAGAAATTACAACTAAATAATTATATCGATTAATTTTATATTTATCGATAAGTGAGACGGTATATTTCATTTATAAAATTAAATAATATTAAATTATTCTAAGGTAATAATGTGAATTTGAATTAACTAATCTGTTATTTTGTTAATTAAAAGATAAATTAGTCGATAGGTGTGATCAGATAATTTAATTTTGAATTAACTGATTTTTAGATATTTATCTAATTAAAATAAATAATAAATTTGAAAAAGTTGTGATGTGGCACGTTGGACTCCCACATGTCAATACTAATTTTTGGATTAGAGAATTGGCATGACACACTGTAGTGCCACATAGCACTACAGTGGCCCGTGACATACAACATTATAGTTGTCTGTGGGACTTTATATAGTCTCACAACACTACAATAGTTCACGACATACTGCAGTGCCACACGACACTTTAGTGTGACGCAGACTGCAGTAAGTCCCACTACAAAGGCACATTTGTAAATAATTTACTATTATATGTAAACCCTAAAACCTAATGAACCTTAACCTAGAATTTATATATATATATATATATATATATATATAGTTATTATTCTATTTGCATTATTGAAGCAATTCTGTGTGATTAATTGTTAATCAAAGGCTATGCGAATTCTCTAATTCTCACTCACAGCTCTGTCTCAAAAGTTCTCCTCCAAATCTCTAGATTCCATGTGTTAAGTACATTTCGACACAGAAAGTGTTCTTGAATAATTCTACGTGCCCACACATGTCCTAGTGCTTTCGAGGATTGGTTCGGAAGATCTTGATGTGGATCTCATAGTCCATTGTTCGTGGAATCTCAAGCTTATTGTTAGCGAGGATGCTTGATAGACTACAAGAGGTATAATTCCTTTCTTTCTATGTCTATGATTTAATGTATAAGTATATAATGGATTCAATGAGAAAATTTTTTTTCATTAAAACTTATTTTTTTAGAACCTGTGGCGTTGTAATTATTTTTCGATCAATAAAAAATTTAAACTAAATCCATCCGCTGCGGGCGCCGTGATTCCAACAATAGGGAGATATTCCAGCCCCATGGATCATGTACACATCTCTTATAAGGAAATCTAAAGGATGATGTAACGAGTGATGATCGTCTACCAAATCAATCAACGGAGTTCCCAACCAGTTATCTATCAAAAAATGAACCTTAGAATGACAACCAGCCAACCATATAAATTCTAGAGTCAATGGAGTGATATATTAGACCAGGCCAGACAGAAGGAGATATATACCAAGATCTCATTCGATGATCCTGTGTGAAGTAACGAGCACGAAGATAAGTCACATAGAGTTCTCAGTCAACCATCTTCAAGTGGGTATTTTCAACATGGCCTTATTAAGAATGCAAAGGTTTTTTATGCCAAGACCACCTTCCTCCTTAGACTTGCAACAAAACATCCAAGCACTAGGATAGACTTATGAGTATCAATTGAACTTGTCCAAAAGACGTTTCTGATCGCAGTATTCAAATCCTTCAAAGGAGAGGAAGGCCAACGATAAATTTGAAAAGAATGCAAAATATGAACCTTGGATCACTGAGTTAATAAGAAATAATTTGTCCGCCATTGATAAAGTTAATCCCTTCCAAGATTCTTATTTTCCTTTAATTTTATCAGCCCAAGGTATTAACCACCGACATTTAGGCACACCAACGAAGAGAGGAACCCCTAAATAAGTTATAAAATCTCATCCCTTATGCATTGTAGATCGCGACAAAAAATTAGAAATCTGAGTCCCCGAGATGTCCCTTCTAAAATAAATTAATGATTTATTCCAATTAACTCTTTGTCCAGAGAGGGAACCATAAAGCTCAAAACTAAAATCACTTGTAGAAGAAATCGAAACCAACGATCCAGAATCTTCCAGATGCGAAAGATATCTATTCAAAAAGTCTTCATCCAAACAAAAAAGAAGAGGGGAAAGGGGATCACCCTGTCGTACACCTCGTGAACATCAGAAAAATCCCTTAGGAGTCCTATTGATAAGCACCGAGATCCTCTCTAAGTCAATGATATTATTAATCCACGTAATAAAATGCTTAGAGAAACCAAAATACTTCAGAACCTCAAAGAGAACATTTCAACAGATAGAATCAAAAGTTATAGGAATGTCAATTTTTATAGCAAAATGACCACCACGACTACTATTGCGCAAAACATTAAAGCATTCAGATAAGCCAGCAATACAGTCAATCATTTGACGTCCTTTAGTGAAACCATATTGATTATGAGAAATTATTTGAGAGTTGCTAACAAAAAGATGATCAATAATTATCTTGGTAATAAGTTTAAACAATAAATTACCTAAAGCAATAGGACGAAACTGGCCAGTCGATATAGCATCCGGGGTCTTAGGAATAAGGACCATAAGATTAGAGTTAAGGAACCTGAAGAAATGATGCATTCTCCATATCACTGACCAAAGAAGGGACATACTCCTTAATAATAGAAAGATCTGAACTGCAATCATTAGAATCTAAAAAGAGTTGTTGATAAAATTAAATGACATGCTCACCGATCTCAATTGAATTATAAGAAATATCATCACCAATTTTCATGGACGAAAAATGCTTATTACACCCCCTACGTTTAAACAAATAGTGAACTAAGTTAGAATTTCAATCACCCTCTGTAAGCCATTTGACCCATCTTTTTTTCTCTAAAAACATATGTTGTTGTCCCAGGGTCACATCTAAATTTGCAAAAGCATCAAATTCAAGTCGAAAAATAGCATAAAAACCCCTCAAACCTGATCCTATCTTGGATGATTGTCACTTTCTCATTAACTTTAGAAACATTCCGGGAAATATTCCTAAAAACCTCTCAATTCCATTTTCTCAAGGATGCCTTAAGAAGTTTTAACTTCTAAACAAAAAACTATGTACTACCACCTGCATTAGGTGCTAACTAAACTGAATGAACCAAATCGGTGAAAAGGGATGAGAAATCCACATACCTTGACATCTGAAATGGGGGATGTCCTGAGGAAATTCCCATATAAGAAGAACCCAGTAATGGATGATGATTAGAATGTAATCTCAGTGGAGTAATGCAAGAGACCTCGAACCAAGTACCGAGGAAAGAAGTAGAGCAAAGAGCGTTATCCAAACAAGAAAGAACCATACCTCGATGGCTCTAGCCAATTTGAGTATAAAAAACTCATTTTGCCTCAATATCTATAAGATTACAAACAGTCAAAGTAGCTCGAAAGTCTTCACAAGAACTAGTCGTGATATTACCGGTGGTTTCAAGAGCTCCTAGAACTAAATTGAAATCCCCATGTACAAGCCACGAAACATCAAACTGGAAATGTCTATAATAGAATTCCAAAGAGATTTACAGTTGATACAATTCACACTACCTTAGACAAAAGAAGTTCGATCAGCAAAACCACATAAACAAGTAGAAATAGTAACATATTGGATGTGAGATAAAATGATCGTAATATCTTGAATAGCAGAAGATCTAAAGATCCATAATTTAGGAAAAATGATGGTATTGAAACAAATGTAATGTAACCCAAGGGAGCTTCACAAAGTAGAAGTAACTGAATCAAAGCTACACAAAGGTTCGGTGATGCAAACAAAATACGACTTATGATGTAAACAAAACTCTTCAAAGCTCATTGAGTATCACAATTTGTAATACTTCTACAATTTCAAAGCTTGTTGAGCAACCCTGGTCTTGGGTGTTGGCTATGATAACAACATTTTTATTATTCTTTTTGCCTTATCTAGCTGAAACCAGCTTCCAATCAGAACTATTTTTCTTATCAGCGGAAGAGACTTCCTCTTAAACATCAGTATGAGTGAAATCTGAATTAGATATCTCACTATCAGATTCTTGGTGAGTTGCATCTTAAAGGGGAGGATTTAGACCTTCAATGGGTGAAAGTCTCAAATGGTCAACAACAAGATCGTCTGAGATTTGTACATTATTTTGTACATCATCATTGTTGGACTTGTTAGAATATGAGGAATTGTTTAGGAAACATCTAAAGATCCATAATTGAGGAAAAAGCCTGGCATTGGAACAATTGTAATGTAACCCAATGGTGCTCCATAAAGTAGAAGGCACTGAATCAAAGCTACATAAAGGTTCGGCGATGCAAACAAAATCCATCTTATGATGAATAAAAATTCTTTCAAAGCTCGTTGAGTATCAGAATTTATAATACCTCTACAATTTCAAAGCTTGTTGAGCAGCCCTCGTCTTGGGTGTGTTGGCTATGATAACAACATTTTTATTATTCTTTTTGCCTTGTCTAGTAGAAACCACATTCCAATAAGAAGAACTTTCTTTCTTATCAGTGCAATATACTTCCCCTTGAACATCAAGATGAGAGAAATCTGACTCAGTATTCTCACTATCAAATTATGGGTGAGTTGCATCTTGAAGGGGATGATTTGGACCTTCAATGGGTGAAAGTCTCAAATGGTCAACAACATGATCATCTGAGATTTCTACATTATTTGGATCAACCCGCAACGACACAATTGAAACATTTAAAGGTTCATGTGCAGGAGCTAATGGAGTGTTCACATTTGCATCACCATTGTTGGACTTTGTCAGGATACGAAGACTAATCGACCTTCTTGAACTAGAAGAGGTTGTCGGCTCAAGAAAAATATTTGAGACAAATTTCACATTTTTTCAATCATGATTACCTTGTCAAATTGCACCAAGTGTTGTTGCAAGGTTCTCCAAAATAGGAGCCTTTCTTGACTTGTCCTTTGGCTGATATTCCTCACACATTTTGGCTGATATTCCTCTTATATTTTTCATCTTCTACCTCGTTGTTTGCATTAACAGACTTACGATTATTGTAAAAATGACTAACTTTTTAGTTCAAACTAAAAAAATGATTAGAATTGTTTTTCATAAATCGCCAGAATAATGTAAATAATTTATTTAGTTCTTTGTATTTTCGTAAATAATATTAACTTCAGCCATTTTCGACCATTTTTCGAAAAAAAAATATTTTCTGATCATTTTTACAGTTTGAGCTTGAAAGTTGACTTTAGTTGTCATTTTCTGTAGACTATTTGAGCTAAAGACATATTTACTTGATTTGATTTTCATAAAAAAGAACTATTGCTGAATCGAATTTCAAATGGTTATTTTCATGTGAATTAATTTGGTAGTTGTTTAAAATTATATATCTTTCAGAATCATCTAACTGTTATTATCGTGTCGTCATCAATCTTTTTTAAAATAAGTATATGTTAAAAGACATTATACTATATATAATATAATTACATTCTATAATTAATTGTTTTTCAGATCTTCATCTTCTTGCGCTTGATGCCTTGGTTCTCATTCCAGTTGATGTTCACTAGATACATTACATAAAGCTTGTCTCACCTTGGCCATGAAACTCGCCGTCCATTGTTGCAAAGTCATCCACCCATGGCAAAAAGCTCCATCTGTGACAAAACAAACTCTCCGTCCATGACCAGAAGCTCTTTAACCATTGGTAGTAAGCGCATTGCCCATGATCGTGGTCTTCCAATCATGAAAGATGAAGGCCTTGAGAAAAGAAATGGTGGTACTCGCATGAAAATCAGGGATTATTCTTTTGAATGGATGCTGTAAATGGATTTTCTTTCTACTAATTTCAAGAAAATCGAATGTATATAATGTGAATAAAAGACTAAAACATTTGAGTATAAAAGTGGGAGTTCGTATACACTCAATTGCCCTTTCTTGATATAATGGGAGGTATTTATAGGTATTCTCCTGCATGGCCATTTTACATATATTTAATAAGAAAACAAATATTCATTAAGATAGAGTTTGTAAGCCAAATCGTGGAGGTAAAATAATCCCCCTGACCGAATACAGCCTTTCTTTGATTCCCACATCATCTTCATTTGATTCCATCTCCTTAGTGTCTTTCAATGTCGTCTACCTTCTCTTTGCCTTTTGACATCCTGGAATCCTTGACTTCAGAGTCTGATTAATCATGTTCATTTGCCACTATTTTGTATAACGGTTGTAAGTCATTGATGCAAAACAATGTATCTTTGATCAATTGTATATTACCTATCGATGTTGTCATGCTTCTAATCTTTACTTTCTGCTCTAGATCCATTTCACTCATTCCCATGTCATCATCTGCCATTTTCTTCCCTTTATACCCATGTGCCTTATGTTTGTGCTCGTACACTGATTATTGTCGTATGCTGTTTTGACTTTTGACAGTTATTACTTTTTACTTCGAATCCGCCATTTATCGAACGAAGTAATTTATTTAATGGTTTTTCACTTCGGCTTCTTCCTGCACATCCTTTACCAGTAAGTTTCCCGTTTGGCTTCACCTTCTTTTTTCTCCTCTTTCTCAAATGGCTTCTTCATTTTCTCCTTCTATCCTTAGAATTAAGAATAGAGATGAATTTAACCGATTCGTTTCTCAGTATTGTATGGCTTTTTCCAACGAAGTCAACTACTCTTATTTTGATGGGGACCTTGTCAGTTCTTCCATATATCCAGGCGTTCTAAATTTTAGAACCATGTATACTGCACTAGGCTTTAGGTTTCGCATCTCTCATTTATTTTAAGAATTCTTTCAATATGATGATGTCTCTCCTACACAATTTACCCCAAATACATATTGGATTCTTCTAGGCTTCGAGGCTCTAAACATACTATAGAGTTTAGAGTTCGCTCCTAATGATTTTTGTTTTCTTTACTCCATTAGAGAGAAGAATGGAAACTACTTTACACTCAAAGTAGTGGCCTGACCAGTGGTTCACTTATGACTTACCGAAGGGTGACAAATGCTAGAATGCCGAGGCGATCACTTCCATATCCTTCTACACCCCTGTTTTTCTTAAGTTACCTTGATTTTTTTATTCAACTAATCGTTCTTTGTTTTTCTTGCAGACAAGAGGAAGAACTCTTGTCCATTTCAGACTCATGAAGATAAGGCTAAGATCATTCTCCCTCAACTTTCTTCCCCACTCTCCACTCCGGCTATTCACCCTTTGTTCCAACTGGTGTTTTTTGCCCCACTGTTCATTTGAGACTCATGTTTCCTTCAAGCTCTAACCTGAGCATCCCATTTCACATCAAGTAGCTGCTGGACCACGAGACCTCCCATATGATTCAGTGCTCAATAAATTCTGACCAGCTTGGAGCAGAAACTATCGAGGCTATACAAAATGGAGTCAACCACAGCCTCCATAAGGTATTTCTTTCATTTTTTATTCTAAGTTTACTTTTTCTTACTAAGTCTTTACTAACCTTTGTTTATTTGTTGAGGTTGTCCTTTACGACAACGTTCTCACTACTAAGCTTAACAGCATTGGCGGTGAGAGGTCAGGCATGAACAAGAAGTGTCTGACCTAATGCGTCTGCTTGTTACTAAGGAGCAAGAGCTTGGCGAAGTGTTGAGCCACGAAGAAGCAACCAAGATTGAAGTGGCGAAGGTGAGGGCCAAAGCTGATCGACCCACTCAAGAGGCCGTTTGGGAGGCTTCTGAGAGGATGAAGGCCTCGATGGTCGAAGTTTTGAAGAAAAAGGAAGAGGAAGCCTACGAGTTGTACACTACACAGTTCACATTGTTGAAGAAGAAGGCTTACACCATCAGGTATCTCAATGGCACAGCTCAGGCCCCTCTGTAGTATGAACTGACAGAGGCAGTTCCTCCATCCAATGAGAAGAATGTTGCTGCCCTGGAGACTACTGAAGTTGTCACCAAGGAGGTTGCCGCTGTGGAGACACAAAGGCATTATGACCATTCGACAGAGCATATTGTGCTAGATTTTTTTTTCTTTTTCATCCTTATGACAGCTCCTTTTCATTTCTTTTCCTTTCCTTGTACTTCATCTCATTATTAATGAAATACTTAATTTCCCTCTAAGTGTAAATTTTTGTTTTTGAATTCCTTTGTAATTTTCTTTTCTCTGTCTTGAGCGACTAGTTACTTACTTAAGCATTTTTTTGAATTTTCACCTTCAGCGGCCGCTTGACACACTTAAGACATTTTTATACTTTTTTACCTTAAGCGGTCGCTTGGCATACTTACGTATTTTTCTACTTTTTTACCTTAAATGGTCATTTGGCACACTTAGACATTTTTTCTGCTTTTTTGCCTTAAGCGACCGCTCGGCACACTTAGGTGGTTTTTTTTTTCTTTTTAACCTTAAGGGGCCTCTTGGCACGCTTCAAAATTTTTTCTACTTTTTTACGATAAGCGTCTGCTTGGCACACTTAGACATTTTTTTCTACTTGCTTTACTTAAGCGGTCGTTTAGCACACTAAGGTATTTTTTCTTCTTTTTTGCCTTAAGTGGCTGCTTGGCACATTTAAGTATTTTTTTTATAATTTTTTCCCATCATTGACCGCTTGGTATTTTTAAGCATTTTTTTTTGCTTGTTTGCCTTAAGCGCCTGTTTGGCACACTTAGGCATTTTTTCTACTTTTTTCCTTACATTGGCACAGTTAGGCATATTTGTCTAACTTTTTGCCTTTATCGGTCGTTTGGCACACTTAGGTATTTTCTCTACCTTTTTTCCTTAAGCGATTGCTTTGCACATTTAAGCTTTTTCTACTGTTTTTCCTGATAAAAGGTAGAGCAAGAAAGACATAATCTAATAAGAAACAAAAAGGCATAAAAATGCCTAAGTGTGCCACAACACACCCTCGAAGTAGGTGATCCTTCGAAAGAGTAAGCATAACGAGGATGATCAAAATGTCAATTGTTCTTTAGGACCCGCCTCCTCACCTTTCGATAATATCTCTGCCCACTCCAAACCCCTCTCCAAGGCCTTAGAACCTCACCGTTGATTCTATACAAAGCATGGAATCACCGTCCAAATAGAAAAGAAGAACTTAAAGCCAAAACACAATGGAAAGAACTCATATGAAAAATGAAACCCAAGTGCGAAATGAATTGGTATGAATTAACAGCATTGAAGATGAAGCAGGTG
This sequence comes from Datisca glomerata, assembly GCA_003255025.1. Taxonomy (NCBI): domain Eukaryota; kingdom Viridiplantae; phylum Streptophyta; class Magnoliopsida; order Cucurbitales; family Datiscaceae; genus Datisca; species Datisca glomerata. The sequence goes on along the minus strand of QANY01004517.1, from coordinate 892,814 downwards.
GGAAGATAGGAGGCGTGTGAAAAAACTCACGTCATGTTAACTTAGAAGGGAAATGGCGGATGAAAGGCTCGAAGAATAGGGGATATGTGGGGGAACATATGGGATAACGAAGGCTTAAGAAGTAAAGGAAGTGGAATGGTCTTCTTGACAGTGACTTAGTGAGTAGTAGTGATAAATTAGCACTTGTAGTGACGTTAAACTCCTAATTCGTACAACTAAGCTTAACTATTAGTTGGGTTGATTACTGAAACCCATTTTACTAGTAAATTCATATATTTGAGAATTACGTTGAGCTTCACAATCACATTTTGAGTTAGTGAGTTCGAATAATACTGTTATAATTTTTGTAAATATTATAATATTTGAAAACACTCTTTAGTCATGTAACATACGTTGCATGTGGTATAATATTTCAATATGTATAATATTTTATTACGTTGCATGGTTCAATACCATTTATAGAAGATAAAAGCATCAAATTTGGTCGATTGGATTCTTTGTATTAACATACATACAGATGTGAACAACAATAAAAAAATTTTGATAACAAAAGGAACAGAACAATTGAGAGTAAAAATAAAAAGTTAAGTTTTTAAAAAATGAGTCAAAATTAAAGAATCAATAAACACAAGAAATTTAAAAAGTATCATAATAATTTATTCTTAAATCAAAATTAATAATTAATATATCAATTAGAATAATTAAGTATTTTAATTTCATTTTATTTGGTGAATCGGTTAAATGTATGTGTAAATATGTGTCAATCAATCGCATTGAGGGTTATCAAATAATAAAAGATAACAATGATTTTCTTCTCATGTGATATTTAACCTATTATTATCAATTAAAATTAATAGTTAATATATTAATAAGAATAATTATATATTTTTTATTTAATTTTATTAAATAAATATATTTTATGTATGTATAAGTATATGTGTCAACCAGTCACATTTAAGCATATCAAATAATAAAAGTAATATTGAAATAATAAATTATACCTAAACATTTATAAAATAACTATTTTGTCGTGTTACTCTTAATACATTATTATTGAATATATGTCTTATAGATAGATGCAATTCTATATGATATTCTAAAGAATTATATTATCACTATTTTGATTTAATGAAATTATGCAATTTCAACGGACAAACCTTCAATTTTGTCTACATTTTTACTACTTTTTTTTTCTAATAATACTCTTTCAATTTATACCTATGATAGATTCATTCACCTCCTATTAGTTTAAGAACTATGTATTCGTTATCATCATAGATTCGTGACATATATAAATTGAACTTGAAAATTCTTGAACTATACGTGTTTATTATAAGAGTTAATTTGAAAGTTCTAAAAAATTCATAACTTTAATGAAAATCCCTTTTCAAATTAAAACATTATTCAAGAATTCAATTTATAAGTAATGTAGTTCATTGTCAACAAGAAAGTTATTAATTTGTTAACCGATGTATAATGAATCAATATAAATTAAAATAAATAAAACTGTATAAACTATTCGCATGCTCATAGTATACATATAATATGTGGCCTTAAATATTTTTGCCAACTTGTAATTATCCTAATTAGAAACTTTATATATTGAAAGAGAATTTTATATATAAATCTCTAATTTTGCATATGTGAGGAAAGTTACACATTCGGTACTGTGACATGTTATATTATTTTTTTGTTAAAGGAAAATATATTCAACTAAAAGAAATACACTATACAAGAGGTATCGCCGATATAAACAAAAGACAAACGAAGTTCAAAAGCATCAAAACTCTATACTAAAAAAATCTCAAGCAACCCCTATATCTGCTCAATTTTATGATTAACAGATGAATTCTCTATATTCCTGAAAGACCAAGCCCTCTCTCTAATCATTCTAACTATACATAAGAAATTAGTATCATTGTCTCTCATATCCCCATCAAAACATCTATGATTTATTTCTAACCAAATAAAATAGACAAAACCCATGAAAGTTATATTATTTTCATTTATTATTGTCTTATTAAAGTGCATTTTCAAGTAAAGTCTTCAATATTTGGGGACCTTTGACTCATCGATCAAGGTAAAGTCTTTTTCTAAGTAGTATAATTCAAACTCAAGATGTCTTATATGTTATTTATGGGTGTGGAAGCTTTTAACCAACCACACTAACCCATCTCGTTTGTTTAACTATAAATATGAGAAAATAAATTTTTTAACATAATGTGTCATTTTTGCTTTAGATCCACAATAGTTTTTCAGTCTAATATATTCATATTAACGTTAATATTAATTTCAAAGTATATGTATATATTTTCAAATTACACACGTGTGAAGCGCGTGCTTTTCAACTGATTCAACTCAAATTTATTAAACATATTCCAACTCTGCTGTGTGGACTGTAACAAATATTGTAAATACATGAANTATATATATATATATATTATTCTTTATGTATTTTTTCTAGGAGCTTAATTTATTTTATATTAATAAGCTCAATTTTTTAAGGATAATGATTCTTAAATTAAATCGCCATCCATAAATTTCCTATCACACTTTTCGCATTTTTTCATATCACATTTTTCACATTGTTGTCCTTTCACATTTTTCACGTGGTCCTATCACATTTTTCACATTATTGGTTATCAGTTTTTTCACATGGTGCTCGCTTGTACATTTTGAAGGCTGTAAATACCGAAACCTCATCTTCATTTTAACACACATCAATAACTTCAATTCTTTCTATCCTCTTTATATTTTCATGCTCTCTTAAATCACTAGAAATTTTTTTAGGCTTTTTACCTTGCAAAGTTTTTGAGTGAGCAAGAATATCTTTATGAGCTTAAAATTATGAGATTATCTCTTGTGAGAGTATACTTTGTAGGAGATCACTAAATGTCAAACGAGCAAAGTATTGTAAGTGTTTGATAGAACTGAGAAACATTCAAGCTAACTTATTTACTATTTTTTTCTCTATTTTCATTTATATATCACTCTCAAAGTGCACGAATTAGAATTTTGTGACACACACGTGCAGGGCTGGTATAAATTGTTGGTTTCAGAGACCTATTGTGCATATTGTATCATGTCTCTATCAATGCATAAATAATCTTTATTATCATGATTTTAAAGGGGATGATTTTTCTCCAATGGCAGTCTAGTGCTCATCATGTTATGTTGAAAATTGTTTGTGCATATGTGCCTCAAAGGCGCATTAGATCTAAAGACTGGAAGGATATTGTTGTGTTGAATTTTATGAGCTTTATTCATGTATTGTCCAGAATTCACTAAGTAGGACCATCATAAGATGCTCATTTTATTGTAAAATTAGATTTTTTTCGCATTTTTTGTTGCACAATTTGGCCTACTTTATACTCTATCTACACTTCATTTATTAACAAGGTATCACACATGCTATGGGATTCAATATCTACAAAGAAAAAGATTAAGCAATATTGAAACCAATCTAGGCACCTCTTATGCCAGTGAAAGCCAACTTAGTTGAGTGGATGGGGAGTTATTTTGCATGTGGTGTGGAAAATGTTGTGGAAGAGAGAATACTGATATTTTAATATTGAAAGAGGAGAGAAGTTGTCTCCCTCAGTAAACAGTAAACACACTTGTCATCCTTCCTTTCTCTTCATACATACATGTCACACCTAACTCCACCTACCCTTGTTATTTCGAAACAATTAATTCAACTACCCACATTATTTCCCACCTACGTACGAACCATAAGACCTGCTCTATATAAGAAAAATAAAATCCTCAAACTTGTTTCATAAACCTCATTTGAGTCCTTGACCTGCATCTTCCTCATCTGCTTTCTTCTTCAAGCCCCAAATCTTTGTTTCCCAACATAGACTCTAATCTTAGCCACTCATCTCTTTCTTCCTCACAATATAGCAAACCATCATATCATATGTCTTGTAGCTACCACTCTTACCTCTTCAACGAGATAAAACAAAACCCATATATCTCTTTTTTATTTTCTCTCTCTATGCTCTTCTTCAACCTTCAACTTAGCAACTTAGCGCATCTCTCTGGTCTGATGTTGGTCTCCTTTCAATTGTTGGGCTTCGTTTTCTCTCAAGCTAGGTCTTCTCCTTTGAATTGCCATTTCAACCGCGGTAATGTCGCCAAGAGGAGTTCTCGGGATACCACGTCGATAGCAATGTGCCACGTGTCCGATCACTTCCACGACGGGTACTCCTCTTTATTGCTTCCTTTTTCATACCCGACAAATCTCTTTGCAACGGGTTCTCCTCACCATCCTCTTCGCTGCTAAAGAAACACATATCTATTTAATTAATGATCTTTAAAAGCATGTGTGTTCTGTCCTATTTGTTCTTTACTTTGAGAGCTACATATTTGTAGAAGTTATATTAATATGGGACTTGCATTTGTTTTCAAGTAGTCACTGTAACAATAGTAGTCCATAAGGAGACAGTTAGAACAAGGAATTTCTTAACCGAGTGATAACATTTTGATCTTAAAATGTTATTTGGAAATTCCTTGTCCATTAGATGTTTATAAAATGAGACACTTTTCTTAGGACTGTATATACATTTGTTTCCTTCATATGCTTGTCAAGTGATAGTTAAGTTTTTTTATGTGACATTGAATTTTGACTCTTTTTTCTCTTATTTTTTCTCTATCAAAGTTATAGATTTTTATTTTTACCTCATTTTTTACGTGATTGATTTCATTAGATAAGTTCCCATTAGGGATATTATCTTATTGATATCACATCTTGTTAACTTGGTTGATGGACAGAGGAAAGGCCAACTTCTTTGAGAGAAGGGTTAAAGATGATCAAAAAGCCTTATTTAGCAATTGCAAACCCTCTGATATCTATTAAATTATGTCTAAGAAGTCAAAGTGTACAGCATTAACGTAACCTGCATTATACGATTTCTATACTTAACCTTTTCACATAGAATAGTTTGTTTCTTATTATTCTTTTATTAGTTCTTCGATTGAAGAAACTGCAAGTACACTTGAGATTTTTGTGATTCCTGACGAATTATGTGGCAGGAGCAACCCATTTGTTAGTATGAGAAAGGTTTGTAAATTACTGATTCTATAATCAATTTTCATTTTGACACACATGTTGAACTAAAAATATGAGGAACTAGTCTGACAAAACCAGAATACCTGGGTTATAAAAAGAAAATGGTTGCTTAGCAATAATATATAATATTTCACAACACTTGTGATATTAGACTAGTAAGTGGGTTACATTGTGTCCGGTCTAGGGTAGCTACTTTGGTGGAGGGTTTGAATCTGGCAAAGATGATTACTGAAGGTAAGACAAGTTTATTCCCTTGCATGACCTTTGAGTTTGGATAATCCCTCATGATGGTAAAAACTATTATAGGCTTCTAATTGAAGGGGATGGAAAGACATGGAAGCAATATCAGAGAATCTGACTCTCGCCATGTGGACACTGGTGGGTTATCACACAATCATAACAAGAAATACAATCGGATAGCTGAGGGACAACGAGAGGTGACAATGATATCCTATTATACTGCCAGTGTGACAATATGTTACTTCAAAACATGAAAGGCCATGGATAGTGCAATGAACTTGCTTCATGTTTTAGATGATGCAGGTTATTTACATACCTTAATGTAAATTATTATATTTTTCATTAGATAATTGTAATATGTGAGGTATCAGAGTGATCATAGTTTTAGATCCAAGTAATCTTTCATTTAGATCAGAGTAATCCTATCTTAATCAACCACATAGTACTCAAGCCAAGTAAGGGCGGGGCAGAGGGAAGAAGAGTCTCAAGCCCAAACACATCACGTACACATGCAAATTGCAAAACAGGCTCTTTTACACTAAGGCCCACAAAACTGGCTGAACTGGCCCATTAAAATTCAGGCTCGGCCTGGCCTGGCTCATAGTTGTACGATATTGGGCCTCTTCTGGACAGCGGACTGAGATCGGTCCCTTTCAAGTCTTACAATATGTCATGTAACCCAGCCTGGACTAACACGGATATGATCATGTAGCCCGTGGTGGGTGCATCATGGTGAGAAAGATTTTAGTTTTTTGAAATTGTTAGTAAAGAGAATTTTAGGGGGAAAATATAGGTCATATTATAAAGTCCCCTTTATTTTCATAAATACAATTTGGCCATTTCGTATTATTGTAAATTTGATTCCTTGAATTAGTCATGCAATTAGAAATGCCAAAGATATGCAATAATTAGATATCTTACACGTGCCTAGTGCGTTACGAGAAGTCTTAGGGTTACACTAAAGAATAAAATTGATTATGTGGTTCATGTTTAGTACTAAGAATGAAGTTATTTAAGCAAAGACTAAATGTACATGTACATTACCAGATCCTGATAGAGATTTTTAACTTGTTGTACACTTACACAAGAAGCCCTTGTAGTGGCCCTCGGACCTTCACCATTCATCGGTGTTGCGACCATTATCACGATGTAAAGGCCTTAGAGGAGGAGGAGGAGGAGGAGGAATAAGAGGGAGGAGGAGGAGGAGGAGGAGGAGGAGAGGAGGNGAGAGGAGGAGGAGGAGGAGAGGAAGAGGGAGAGGGAGACGGGGAGGAGGAGGATGAGGAAGGAGAAGGAGAGGGAGCCAGAGAAGGAGAGGGAGAAGGAGACGGGGAGGAGGAGGAGGAGGAGGAGGAGGAGGAAGAGGAAGAGGAAGAGGAGGAAGAAGAAGAAGCTGAAGCAGGAGGAGGAGGAGGGAGGAGGAGGATGAGGAGGAGGATAAGGACGAGGACGAGGATGAGGAGGAGGTGGAGGGGGAGGAGGAGGAGGAAGAAGAAGTAGAAGCATGAGGAAGAGGAGGGAGGAGGACGAGGAGGGGGAGGACGAGGAGGGGGAGGACGAGGAGGACGAGGAGGATGAGGACGAGGACGAGGAGGACGAGGACGAGGAGGAGGACGAGGATGAGGATAAGGACGAGGAAGACGAGGAGGATGAGGACGAGGATGAGGAAGACGAGGAAGAGGACAAGGAGGATGAGGAATAGGCCAGTAGGAGAACGAGGAGGATGAGGAGGATGAGGAGGAGGACGAGGAGGATGAGGAAGAGGAGGACGAGGAAGAGGATGACGAGGAGGATGAGGATGAGGAAGAGGACGAGGAGGTCGAGGAAGAGGATGAGGAGGACGAGGAAGAGGATGACGATGACGAGGAAGAGGACGACGAGGACGAGGAAGAGGATGACGAGGATGAGGAAGAGGACGACAAGGACGAGGAAGATGACGACGAGGACGAGGAAGAGGAAGTGGACGACGAGGACAAGGAAGAGGATGATGAGGATAAGGATGAGGACGAGGAGGATGAGGAAGAGGATGATGAGGACTACAAGGACGATGTAGAAGACGACAAGGATGAGGACGACGATGATGAGGAAGACGATGATGAAGAAGAAGAAGAAGACGAAGAAGAAGAAGAAGAAGAAGAAGAAGTAATTGATTCACCCACCCATTCCCACATCGATGACAATTGTGCGGATGCTAGTGTTTGGTGTGATCTTGCATCTACGGTGAGATGTGGGTAAAGGTTGAAGATGTTTTGAGAGAGAGTGACCATTCACCCACACTGATGTTACTTGTGCGGATGCCGGTGTTTGGTGTGATCTTGCCTATGTGGTGAGATGTGGGTAAAGGTTTAAGATGTTTTGGGAGAGAGAAAGAGAGAGATAGAGGAGGGTGGGGGGACGGAGGGAGGGAGAGAGAGATTACTATATAAGAGTGATTTTGGTTGAGCGACTGAGAAGAGACGAGTAATAAGGGGTTAGGTTTTTCTTTTTACATTTGAGCTTCCTCACTGTCTTTTACAATAAAATACTAGTAGAAAAGTACGTGGTTGCATGTTGATAAAATAATTTAGTGAAATCGTAAATTAATATTAACCTTTGAATAAAAAATAGCTTTAAAATAAAAATAAAAATTATAAAGAAAATTATATTTTTCATATTTAAAGTTAAACTATTGTGATTAAAACAATATTTGAATAAACATCTTATTGTATCTTATCATACTTACATAAAAATAAGAGGCTACGTCAAAATTTAATGCACTGCAAAAGTATGTTAATGCCCTTTTGTTATTTGCTTTTACAAGTGATGAGCTTCAAGTTTATACTAGTTAGATGATATTTGAGTAATTCTCTCATTGGAATTTTAGGGTTTGTTTGGCACTTCCCTAACCATAATATTAACTGCCATTAATAACTGTTGAATTGAAAGGCATGATCGTGATATTTTACCCGCTTTTCCTCGCCCACCCCTATCCCCATCCTACCTTACCTCCACCCCAAGGAAGTCATTTACCCCCTTCGTTCCCCTTCGATGTTCTTTGTCTTTCCCTTCTCTTTCTTTTCATTTGGGCCTTTTTTTGTTGGCGGTAGATTGCAACACTGTTCTCGCGTCAATCTCTCAACTCCGACAGTGTGTACGCACGAGTGAGCGACGGGTTTAGCATTTTAGGATTTTTTGGTTGTTTTTTGTCTCTTTTTTGGTGCGAAACTCTTTGGCATATATGCATATGGACCCAATTTTCTTCTTCCATTTTCTCTTCATTTTACACTTAAGCCATTAATAATGAACCCAGCCAATTTTCCCTTAAGTTTAAGACATTTGCCATTAAGAATCCATCTCTCTTCAGCGACGACTAAGACAGACAAAGGCTATGGCGATGATGAATTTGACGATAAAGATGATGCAATGATCAGAAGATGAAGAAGATGTTTAGTTAGTTTGGGATGACTTAGACTAATCAGACAACAAAAACGAATATTAATATAGGATTAGTTTGTGTTGAGATTTGGTGTTTAATTTGGAAATCCCTAAGTTAAGTTAGTTTCTGATTTATGGATTTGGGGTTAAGAAGAGTACTATGATTTCTGATTTGCGAATTGATGTTGACAAACTTTTTAGACATTATTTCTGATTTTTTTTTATTTTACTTCTTGGTCTTTTAATTTTATTCCTTCCCAACAGTTCACCCTGTCCTGAACGCTGGGACGAACCAACCCATCCCGCGTGGGTTTTTTCTTTCTTAGGTACGGGGTAAGGTAAGAAATTTCTTATCTCATTTGGTTTGGGAAGGAATAAACACCCTAAAATTTTGTCCTGAACCGTCTTATGCACACCCCTAGTAATAATTTTTATTTCGGAAGAATCATGTGAAAAATCAAAACATTGAGGGTGTGTATCCATTTTTAAAAATTTAAAGTTCTTTAATATTTTTAAAAATGAATGCATCACATACATTTAGGGGAAGTTCTTAATTACTCATATTTAATTATGATATTTTTCTTCCGACAAATTGAATGTTATAATCACAAATAGGGAGATTTTTTATCCTAATAAATGTGACAAATCTGATTATAACAAATAATATAAGGACTAATATTGTTCAAGTGTTATGCTCTAAATAAAATAAAAATAAAGTCAAAACACTTTATTATAAGTGTTTATAGAAAAAGATTAAAGGATATCTTAAATCGACATTGTGAGATACACATAACATAATGTGAGGAACTTGAAATATATTAAACAAACTTGAAATGGTTAAATCAAAGTTGTCAGAACTCGCCATGTCAAAAGGATTCTAGAACCAAACTGAACCTCTCATGAACGATACCGTATCAGACCAAATGAGACTAAATTAGTAAATATACCAAGACTATGTTCACCTCCAGTTCAACATCTTAATCGGCTCAAATTTAGATGATTCAAATCATCACAGCCAGCCCATCGATTCCTCTAATCGGTCAACTAGTAGGCTCTCAACTGACCAATCAAGAAAAGAATCTTTTCATGTTTGGAACCGGTCCACATGTACCAGTCCACTGGTTTGTGCATCTCTTCCACATGTATACATACCCCAATAGGCTCCTCATTTCAACACACTTCTCTGTTGGTAAGGTTTGCCGATTTTCGATAGGCTTGTATTTTTAGAATTGATCTATGAGAATCCTTTGAGAGAAGCTAAAAAATATTGTGAGCAAAAAATTGAGAGATACTACTCTTTTAAAGAAGGAAGAGGTTTTGTAAGATATCAAAATCTCGACCGTGCATTATTTCCAAGGTTTTATTGAATCCATAAACAAATATAGTTTGTAAAAGTCTAGTCTTCAAGATCATGAGGGAAAAATCTTTAAGGGAGTATCCCTGAAGTATGCACGTAGGGATAAGTTTTTCTGAATCACGCAAATACCAAGTTTTAATTTAGCCATTGTAATTAAAATCTAAATATTAGCATAAACATTTATACATTTTCAATATGGTCATTCCAACAATCACTATTAGTATTTTCAACATGTTAGTTGAAGTGACATGTTATTTATACACATGGCATGCACATCAACAAAATAGGGAGGCCCACGTATTAGTTTAAGAGTATCAAAAAATAATTTACAAGTGCTCATGCTTAAGAGAAATTTGATGAATTGGGAATTCTCCTCAAATGGATTTCTCTGTTGTCATCTTATTCTATCATTGTTATGTAAGAAGATGAGGTACCACCACATGCATTGATCATTTTCACATTCACGTGTTGTGTAAATGGTTATTCATCCACAAGAGCTACATACATGATTATAATTTCTCATTTCTTTAGTTTCTCATCAAAGATTCTTCTTAAAGTCTTGAAGTCTTTGGTCAAGTGACACAGATAGGCAGTGATAGTAGCAATAATAAGGAAATTATCTCTCTTCCTTGTGATAAGAGGGTCTACCTAGGGGTGTTTGTCTTCTTTATCCTTTATCCAAACATCAGTAATGCTTTAACTATGTCAATCAATAAAGAAGTGCTAGCATATCTCTAGCATCCCTATTCCTTTAGAAACCTCAATCATGTGCATGTCCCATGGTTACTTGTTACATATAGAGGGATGTAGGTTTCCATGCATGATCACCATGCTTGCTCCACTCAATCTGTTTGGGTCTAGCCATCAATGTACTTGTACATTGTGCAACACTTGAAGGTGCGCGAACCAATTTATATTCAGATTCTTTAAATGCATTTTGTACTCTTTGGCCATACAATTGGTGCACATGTTCATCAACCTCCCTTCTTTGTAACTATAGATTTGTACTTCAACCATTGTACATAGGATGTCAATTCCTTATTCATCATTTTTTATTTCCTTCCATGGTTTAGAATGCTCACTCTTTATCCGGACACAAAGACCTTGGCACAGAAGATGGAAGTCATTTTGTGTCCGTGTTATAATAGAACTCGGTGCTAAATTAGCATAACATGTGTAAGCTTGTTCGATGAGTGACTTATAGAACTCCCTCAAGCGCATAGAGTTATCATAACCATGTGGTCTCATATCATCAAAAAAAGCGTGTTATATGCTATATTGCTAATTTTCTCTCAGAAAATCAGGTCTTATGTTACTTTGCTTTATTTGGGCATATCAAAATGAAAGTAGGGAACTGGTGATAACCTCTTTGCTTTACTTGGGCATGAAAATTAAAAGTGATTAAAAGAACTGAAGCTATATCGTCTTGGTGCTATCTTGACTCTTTGGATCGCTTATGGTTATACCAAGTAAAAAACTAAATGGCTAAACAACAATGTGGATCCTCAATTCTATAATCTAATTTGTCTGATTTGTGTTGAAATAAAACATATAGTATTTTAAAACTAATGACATAGCCAAGATTAAGGTGGGTGCATAAAAGTTTGAAGAATAGTCTTTTGATTTTCTTCACCATATATATGACTAACACTTGTATATGATTAAAACATGTTTTTTATGTTGTCTGTTGTATCTTCTGACTTATCATGTAATTTTTCTATTTGAACCCGATGAAGATAATTCTGCATTATTTAGGATATGAATATGGGAAGGCTTCTCTTTTCTTTAATACCGTGTTCTTTTATTAACATTAGCACCTCTTTCAAGTTTAAAACTTTAAGTGTAAGATATATTGGATTATTAGCTCATTACGATTGAGTTTAATTAGTTTGGTTTAAATAAAATGTCTTTTGTGCATGAACTAAAGTTATATACGACTCTGTACAGAGTAAGGTAAGAATTTTGATGAGTTTTCGGAATCAACATATCTAGTGTATATACTCTATATTCAGCTAATTTCTAGTGTTCTATATCTTTCCGTGTATTGTCATTAATTTAACTATTTATATTTCCTTTAAATTAAGTAATTGGAGTGAACTATTTTAATATGTTAGATACTCATATGTTTGCTATATGTTAGCATTTTGAGACTGATTCTATTTTAAATAATCTAACTATTTTGGGAAGTCGTAATTCATTCCGTAGGTTGTGTTACGCAATAGATCCTGCATTACTTTCATCATGTTTCATAGATGAAGACAGTTTGCTCCTTCTCTTATTCATATACATTGGAGATAGTCATGACGAAAGGTGATCAAATGTTGATCAAATATATTTCCAATGTGTTTTTATTTCATTTGGACCTTTAAATTAAGCATGATATTTTTTGTGATTTTTTCAGATTTGGGTTGTTTTTTTATAAGAAGCTAAACTTTATTGATGAAAAAAGGGCAGAAGAAAGAAGAAAAGGAAAAAAGAAAAGGAAAAAGAAAAAAGAGGAAAGAAGAGGAAAGAAGGAAAAAGAAAAAAAGAGAAAAAAGGAAAAAGAAAAAAAGGAAAAAAGAAAAAAGAAAACGAAGAAAAAAAGGAAAACAAATAGATTTGGATGGCTTTTGGTTAACAAGTATGGATAGGAAACTTGCTTGCAAGCATCAGCATTATGAGAATTTTCTTACAGCTCGAAGTGACACATTTTGTATAAGGTCTATGTATAAACCTTTTACCGATAAAAAAATAAGGTTGTACTTGTATGTTTTATATTTGTATAATTATTTTTTTGGTTCTTATAGGAATCTTATTTCTTAAAGCATGCCCTCTCAAGTTAGGTAGGTTGCTTTTGTGTAGGATTCAAACGCATCTTCAACGGTGAGAACGGTGAAGTTTTTTTATCCACCAAACGGGTTTCTTCCGTATTGCACAAGCGAAAGACATATAACTGAATTAAAAAGTGGTGTATACAACTTTTCAATTCAATATATTTATCAACTGTAGGGAATCTCTAAATTTTAGGATTAACTCCATGCATTGATTGCCATAATTTTATTGTTTTTCATGACATCCTTTTACTTTTTGACATAGTTGTCTATTCTTTGATCCTTTAACTATGGTTGCTTTCTTTTAGTAATTTAAATATTTTTTTGATGTTCCATGTTGTCGCTTCTGCCTTATCATGTAATTTGTTTTGTATTTGAAGCGGATGGAGATAATCTTTTTGTATTTGAAATGAAACATATAGTATTTCACAACTACTGACATAGCAAAGATTAAGGTGGGTGCATAAGATTTTAAAGAATAGACTTTTGATCTTCTTTACCATATGTATGACTATACTTTACATGATTTCGATATTGTCTGTTGTAGCTTCTGCCTTATCAAGAACTTTTTATATTTGAATTCGATGAAGAAAATTATGCAAGATTTAGAATATTAATATGGAAAGGCTTCTTATTTTTACTATCATGTTCTTTACTAACATTAGCACCTCATTCAAGTTTAAAACTTTAAGTGCAAGATATATTGGATTATTAGCTTATTACGATTGAGTTTAATTAGTTTGGTTTAAATAAAACATCTTTTGTGCATAAGCAAAGTTATGTACGACTCTGTACAGAGTAAAGTAATAATTTGATGAGTTTCTGAAATCAACATCTCTAGTCTATATCCTCTATATTATGCTAATTTCTGATGTTCTATATCTTTCCTTATATTTGCCTTGACTTATTTATTTTATATCTCTTTTAAACAAAGTAATTGAAATGAACTATTTTAGTATGTTACATACCCATATGTTTTCTATATGTTAGTTTTATGAGACTGATTCTATTTTAGATAATCTAACTATTTTTAATAAGTCGTAATTCATTCTGTAGATTGTTTTACACAATAGATCTTGCATTACTTTATTTATATTAGATACAAAAACCTGGTTTTACACCCAAACAAAAAAAAGGAAAAACTCCTATTTTTTAATCTTCGTCATGCTTCATAAAGGAACCATATTTTCATTATTTTGATAATTATTTTTCAAATCAACCACAGAATATCAAAATCTCAGATGGAGACAGATTCGATCCTTCTCTTATTCATATACTTCTGGGCTAGTGATAATGAAAGGTGATCAATTATTACTCAAATATATTTCCAATGTATTTTTATTTCATTTGGAGCTTTACAGTAACCCTGACACTTTTTGTGATCTTTTCAAATTTGGGTTGCTTTTGATAAGAAGCTAAAACTTAGTTTTATTGATGAAACAAAGGGAAGAAGAAAGGAAAAAAAAACAAAAAAATTGAAAATGAAAAAGAAAAGAAAGGAAAGAAGAAAACAAGAACAGAAAAAAAAATGAAAAATAAAATATAAAATATAAAAAAAGAAAATGAAGAAAAAAAGGAAAATAAAAAGATTTGGGTGACTTTTGGTCGACAAATATGGATGGAAAACTTGTTTATGATTATCTTGAGCATGAGGGAATTTTATAAGGTTTTATTTGTATGTTTTATATTTGTTTAATCATTTTTGTGGTTTTTATAGGAGTCTTCTTAATTTTTAAAGCATATCTCTCAGCTTCGGTAAATTACTTTTGTGTAGGATTCAAGCGCATTTTCAACGGTAAAAATGGTGAAGTTTTTTTGTCCTCAAATGGGGTTTCGTCCGCATTGCACGAACATTATACACATATTTCTAAGTCAATATATCTATCAACTGAATTGAAAAGTGGTATACACATATTTCTATGTCAATATATTTATCAACTGTAGGAAGATCTCTAAATTTTAAGATTCCATGCATAGATTGCCTTAGAAATATGTGGATTTCTTAGACAGATTATTTTAATTAGGAATAGAATTGGATTAGAGCTGGTTGGTCTTAATGTGGATTTCTTTTAAAAATCCAAAATGACCACCGAAACATAAATGACTACCATGCTTTAAAGTTGTATGTTACTTTATCTTTCTTTTGGAATTGCTCTTTCCATGAGATCCTTTTGTGAAACAGAGGTTGTGAATATGCTTTCTACCACTTAATTTTTTATTTATCACTTACAATTGTGGCATACAGCCTCCTTATCAGCTACATAAGCTGTTACATATTCAACTTCCATGATAGAATCAGTAATGTAATATCACCTGATACTTCTTCATACAATTGCTCCCAGTTTAGGATGAACACGGAAACTGACTTCGACCTCCTAGAATCCTTGTCTGCTTGGAAATCAAAATCAGTATACCCCATCATATTCAAGTCAGTAACTGAATACACAAGCATGTAGTTTCTTGTTTTCCTCAAATACTTAAGGATATGCTTGACGACATTCCAATACTTAATTCTAGGGTTAGATTGGAAATGACTCACCACACCCATGACATAGCAAATGTCTTACCTAGTGCAAAGAATCGCATACATGAGACTTTCTGCGGCTGAAGCATAGGGAATCTTTCTCATGTCTTCCTCTTCTTAAGGAGTCTTGGGAGACTGTTTCTTGGAGAGGCTAACTCCATGTCTAAAAGGAAGATATCCTTTCTTAGAATCTTACATAGTAAAGCGATCCATCACCTTATCAATATAAGATGCTTGAAATAGTGCCAATTGTCTGTTCTTTCTATCTCAAAAGATCTTAATACCTAAGACAAATACAACTTCTCCAAAATATTTCATATCAAATTGTTTTGCAAGTCAAATCTTGACATCAGATAATTTTCCTACATCATTCCCAATGAATAGAATATCACCTACTTACAAGACTAGAAAAAAAAATTTCTCTCAGATATCAGCTTTTACACATAGGGTTTATCCACTAACTATTCAAGACCAAAGTTCTTGGCACTTTTGTCGAATCTAATATTCCACGACCGTGACGCTTGCTTGAGTCCATAAATGGACTTCAACAATTCGTAAACCTTGCCCTCTTGGTATTTTTCCATGAACCCGTCAGGTTGAGCCATATAAATGCGCTCTTCAAAATTACCATTCAGAAAATCAGTCTTGCTGTCCATCTACCAGATTTCACAATCGAGGACAGCAGTAATGGATAGGAGAATTCTGATGGATTTAAGCATGGCTACCGGTGAGAAGGTATCATTATAGTCTATACCTTCATTTTGGGCATAGCCCTTGACTACTAGCCTAGCTTTAAATGTCTTCACATTCCTATTCAAACCTCTCTTTTTCTTATAAATCCATTTACACCTTATAAGTTTTACCGCTTTAGGACGATCTACAAGGTTCTACACTCCGTTTGAGTACATCGATTGTATCTTAACGTTCATGGCTTATTGCCATAGATTTGCTTCAGGACCAACCATGGCCTGAGAGTAGGAGACATGATCATCATGGTCCTTATCTGAGACTATTGTTAAGGCATCTCTATAAGACATGTACCTGTCAGGCTATCTCATAACCCTCGCACTACGTCGAAGCTCTATATGCTCTGGCCCCTGTTATGGTTGTTTCGTTATTATATTTTAAATAGATTCTGGTTGGGGAGTCGGTGTGCTCTCACTCAATAATTCCTCTAGCACAAGAGTTCTTCTCATCTTCACATTTCTTATATAGTCTTCCTCAAGAAAATGTGCATTCCTGCTAATGAATGTTTTCTTATCAATTGGACTATAATAGATGTATTTCCTTTGTTCCCTTGAGATATCCTACAAACATACATAATTTTGATTGAGTGGCCAACTTTCCTGTCTTCAATTTTAGAACATGTGCTGAGCACCCCCATATTCTAAGGTGGTTGACCGACTACTTTTGTTCACTCCATCTTTCATATGGTGTGTCAGGCACTCTCTTCGATGGAACTTTGGTTCAGAATGTATGCTGTTAATTCCAAGGCATATCCCTAGAACAAATCTGGGAAGGATGAGTAACTTATCATGGATCTAACCATATCCATCAGAGTTTGATTCCTTCCGTCTGACACACCATTCCGTTATGGAGTGCCAGATGTTGTAAGCTGAGAAAAAATATTTTCTTCCTAAAGAAAGTTTTCGAACTTTCCTAACAAGTACTTTTTACCACGATCAGATCGTAGTGTTTTAATTTTTTTATCTAATTGTTTCTCAACCATAACCTTATACTCTTTGAACTTTTTAAAGATGTTAGACTGTTGGCGCATTAGATGAACATGCCTAAAATGTGAGTAGTCATCAATGAAGGTTACGAAGTATTCATAACCTTCTAGTGCTTGGAAATTCAATGGCCTACATACATCACTATGTACAAGTTCGAGGCATTGGATGGTTCTTTTACCCTTTATTGAAAAAGGTCTCTTGGTCTTTTTACCTTCTATACAGGATTCACATGTGGGTAGTGATCACACACTTAAAGTTTACAAAGGACCATCATTCGCAAGTCTTTTAATCATGTCCGGGTTAATATACCATAAATAGGTTAGATCGGTTGAGTCGGACTTCAACCTTTTACTATCCCTTTGTGAATCAACATTCACTTCAGTGTCACATATCATTGGAACTATTGATTTTACATAAAATAATTTATTTATCAAACGTGCAGTAGTAATTAAGCAGTCATTTATAAATGAAATTCAATTTGAATCCTACCTCAATAAAACGAACTACTGAAATAAGTTTCTTCCCAAAAACCAGGATATAAGAAACATCACGTAAAATCGTAAAATTGTAATCAAATGACAATTTAATAGTTTTCATAGATATAGCCGATACTAGTGCTGCATTTCCCCAATGGAAGTTGAACTCACCCTCATCAAGCCTTCTGACTTCCCTGGACCCTTTCAGGGAACAACATATATGGTTAGTGGCTGCAGAGTCCACAATCCAAGAAAAAGTAGAGTCAGCCACATAACAGGTTTCAATAACAAGTATTATACCTTTCGATCTTAACTCCTTGAGATAGTCTGAGAAGTTGCATTTCCAATGATCAGCGGCTCCACAATGATGACACCTGTCTTTCGACTTCCCACTTTTGCAGTTCCCTTGCCTGTCGTAGCTTTTGAGTTTTTCTTCTTAGCCTTCTTAGGACCTCTCCTATGTTTTTTTTTGGCGTAAAAGGTGGAAGGTTTGGTTTCAGTAAAGTTTGCCTATCCATTCTTCCTCTTGCCCTTCAGAAATATGGTCTCAGCAACTTGCAGTTCCTTCATCAGCTCAGGAAGTGAGTACCTCAACTTATTCATCGAATAATTAAATTTGAAGTTCTCAAAAGTGTCAGGCAGGATCTCAAGGATCATATCAACTTATGTCTCACCATTTACCTCAGCACCCATGATCTCCATCTCATTCATATAACTAATGATCACATGATATCACTACTACAACAAAAAATGGATTAGATCACGGTGAAAACCCGTCATCAAAACCCTTTAATGATGGGCAATTGACTGTCATCTATCGGGCTGTCATCTAAACTCATTTTATCAAAAATCGCCATCAAAAGGTGTCGTCAAAACACTTTTGATGATGGGGATTCCCCGTCATTACGTGCTGTAAAAACACCTTTAATGACGAGGATTGCCCGTCATTATAGGTGTCGTAAAAACACCTGTAATGACTGGGAATCTCCGTCATTAGAGGGTCCTTTAAAAAACTATCATGGAAAGGCAAAAACCTGCCTTCTCATGACAGTTTTGCATTAAAAATATGCCTTAGGAGAAAGTTTTATGAAATGAGATGAAAGATTTTAAAGCAACAAAAAAAATATTACCTCTTCTATGCGACCTATAGCCTGGGAATCAGAATATATAATACTAATTACTCACATATCATGAAAACTATAAGGGAAAAACTATTATCATATACATTTACTCTAGAAAGATTCTAGGTGAGTTCCTCTAAATATATAGCAGAAGTTAGAAATCAAAATGAACAAGACCATAGAGTAAACACCATGATTACAATAAGACACATATACGCCCAATCCAAAAGCAAGCCTAGATTCTATCAACAAAATAAATGTAAAATATCAACCATGTCCCGCATTATCAAGTCATATTCAGTATATTCACCATAAAAGAAAACCATTACATTAGCTAATTTAATTATAAAATTTGAAATGCTTATCCCTTTTCAAATTTAAACACATCATCAAACCTTGGGGCTGAGCTCTGTTGAAGTGACTTTAAAACGCCCCTTATGTTGGACAACAGCTTCATCTGATGTATCTTCAACTGATCCAATTTTGAAGAACTTAAGTACTAATATCAAATAAATACATGAAGCATTCAGAAAAAGAAAAGGATCAAGTCAACACAATATCAAGTTAACCGAAATAGATGTAATTATGTTTATTTCCATGTAGCAGTGTGTCTGAACTTAAAGCAATTTTACCTTTAGAAAAGAATTTGAAGGTATTTGAAGGATTCCAACAGCAGGTTCCATTTTTAGTACTAAAAAGCAGGGGAAGGATGACCTTATATCATTAATTGTCTAACATTTTTGCTTTCATAAGTAAACATGAGCAGATGGCATTTTATCTACATAGAACCTGCAACCAATGAAAATTTTAGCCAAACAATAATAAGTGAAAACAAGATTTAGTAAAATCCCCATGTTAAATAAAACCTTAGATCTGTAATTGAACCAGCCGCTGGTGTGCATTGAGCAACGGTTCGAGTCTCCAAGCATCACACTCCTAACCCCGAGAATCTAACCCAGGAACATTATCTGAGAATTGATCTTCCTTATTGACAGATTCAGCAAAGCATAAGCTAGTCATAAGCCACGGAGATCTAGCCGCGAGCTTGCCCTGTAGATCAAGCTGCGAGCTAAACCCGTGGATCTGGCTGCAAGCTCGTTACCATGCCCTAATCGCGCCTGAGCACTGATGAATTTGGTGGCGAGATCAACTTCTTTAAAGGCGTGATCTAGGGATGAGATCGGGTGAGACTTCATGTTTGAGGGTTGAGAGATATAGAGAGAGAGTGTGAGAGACTTCGGGTTGAAAGAGATGAGAAAGATGAGAGGTAATGTTTGGCTTGTGAGAAATTTAGTAATATATAGATGGTATTTTTGTAATAAAAATGAAATCTGGTAATTGTTGTCATGTCTGCATATCTAAAAAAAAGAAAAAACATTTTATGACAGCTTAAAAAATAGTTGTCATTGTATATGAACATTTGATGACAATGTTTGTAAATACTATCATATTACTCCAAAAAGTAAATTCTCTCTAACAAGAGTCTTTTTTCTATGATAGGTTTAACAAACATGTCATTAAAAAATTTATGGTTGTCATTGTAGCTGACTTTTGTACTAGTGTATGTTCTCTTATAGGAGTTCCAGGTTTCATCCTATAGTTCATGAAGTTTCACAACGCTGCCTGTTTGGCTTGACGACCCTGATTTTTGAACATTTTAGCGATGTTCGACATCATATCAGTGGCAGTTTCCATGTCCTGATGATGTTGTTGCAACACATTGCTAACAGAAGCCAAGATGTAGCACCTGTCGATCTCATCAGAACGTAGCCAAGAAGCATAAGCATCATTTTCCTCTTGAGTCGATTCAGCAATTAGCTCAATGGGACTAGGGGTAGTGAGCAAAAACTTGTGCCTTCTACCATCAGCATGATATCAAGATTACGTTTCTAATCTATGTAATTTTCACCAGTAAGTTTATTCCCGTTTAAGATAGTAGAGAGTGGGGATAGCGACATGATTACTGAAAAGAATAAATAAAGCGGTGTAAATAAATACTCAATCATTTCCAATAAACAAATTTCTTCCATGATGTTAAGATCAACAACGATAGCTTGTCTCATCTAAGGACAACGTCTAAGCCACCTCATATCACATTGAGACTCCTCTCATTTGGTTAACGCTTCTCAAGATGTCACTACATCTAGCTTAACTAATCACCAATGATTTTGGTCATTTTCGCACCATTGACTAGCCCCAATGAGGGACTCCATTGTACTTTGGTCTAATTGTTTAACCAATCGACTTTAAAGGTTGCTACGAACTAATAGTCCGTCTAGGGACGGTCCTGCCTCATCACTTCTTTTACAAGTTTAAGCTTTTTAAGCAACTCGATGACTCAAAGCGACACGATTCCAAAGTTTTTCTCACTGAAGAGAGGACCGCTAGGGAGGCTCTAAACCATTCCTGGTGCCACGATCAAGTTTGCGCTGGGAACCTTGAGAACGTTTCAACGTAAACGACCCTCCCACTTACTTCTTCGAAAAATAGAATTTTCATTCCTTTTTCAAAAACATAACTCTTTATTAATTTGAAAAAATAAGTTTTGAAAATTTATACACTTTTATAAAAAAATAAATCCCAATTTAAGTTTATAACTTTTATAAAATTCGCATTATATTTAAATTATAACTCATTATAAATTTAAACTACAATGATGCATTTACACGCTACATGTCATTTTATATTGGCATCTCTCTATTTTTATATGACATGTTATATGATGATGTAAAATTAATAATAAATTATTCATTCAAAATTAACTTCCATATCGGCTAATTTCTAATTACAACTCATAAAAAGAATAATAATTAAATTACCATAGTTTGAATACTAGTCTCCGTGGCGTCTGTAATTGTCTTCTTATCTTTCAGGAAGTCCCATCAATTTGTAATTCTTTACAAAAGTTTATTCCCATTTTAAAATTTAAATTCAAAATTTAAAATTCAAAATTTAAATTTTGATCAAAACTCTTTAATTAAGGAAAACTATTTTTCAAATTAAATAATCTCATTAATTATCCTTTTAAAATTTAAAATTTAAAAGATAAAAAGATAAATGGATAATTATCTTTTGAATTCAAAATTCAAAAGATGAATAGAAATAATGGATAATTATCGTTTTGAATTCAAAATCCAAAAGATAAAATGATAATACAAATAGTTATCATTTGAATTCAAAATTCAAATGATAAATAGATAAAATTAGTAATTATCTTTTGAATCTTCAAAAATTTAGAGATAAAATATGAGACTAAAGTTTTTGTGAAATTTCACAGGGTTTCCTAAAACCTAATTGTTATCACTTAGGGTTTCATAAACCCTAGTCAACATGCAAGGCACGACAGTGTACAACAGGATTTGGTGTGGCACGGCTGCGGGCGGCGGCAGCAACTAATCGATGTTCCGGTGACTTTCCGCTGCAATTTTCCGATGGTGGCAACTTCCGTGAATGGCGTTTTTTGAGGCGGCAACAATTTTACAATAAATAAATTACATAAAATCATATGCCTCAAATTTGGCCTACATCAATTCTAAATTGAAAGTAAAAAATGCCTAGAGCCAATAGATAGGGATCTAATCATATAACACATTCAAACAGATCGGAATCTACCATACACAAATATATGTCAATATCAATAAATTCATCGATATGTTCATTTCAAATATCTATATGCATAATCAAGAACCTTTGGCTCTAATACTAATTGTTGGATCGGTGGTTTTAAAATTAGAGAAAAACAAGTTTGAACCGCGAACGGTTTGTGGACGGAATATCAATTTTTTTTTCTAAAACTTATTTAATCGAATTGAATAATTAATAACCAAAATAATAAACGATCATGCATATCAGATATTGAAACGATAGAAAAAGGTTGAAACAATATTCACCTTTGCGATGTATAAGAGATTCTCTGAATTGGTGGAATCCTTGTATTTGTCATTCACGTTCTCCAAACTTCATGATCTAAATCTTCAAGCTTGATCTTCAAGAACCAAAATCCTAAAATTTTCTTCACACCAATAACCACTCGTTAACTTTAGAAATATATCTCGTGAGATTTTATTTAGGAACTGAGTGTGAGCTCTCAAAATGATTGAATAAGAAAAATCAAAATTTTCTTCATTCAATTTGAAATTCAGTGGCAACATGAGGGGGGAGAAAACTTTTTTTTTTCTCTTTTTCTAATTACACACTATATTGATCAATGTCATTTACTATGTTCTAGAGTTGTGTTGTATCTGATAGTTATTAATTTTAAGAATTTGTAGATATACCTCTATATTTTAAATTTCCAAAAATTAACCCAAAAAAACCACCATGGCTGAATTTTGTATATATCCTCTTAGAGTTTGTGTTGTATCAAAATTCATCACTTCAATTGATAAATCTAATTGATCTCTATTAATTAATTAATTAATTTTTTAATTACTAATTATCTAATAATTAGAAAATAATAAATTAATTAATTTCAATACAAGTAATCACACTTAACTAATTAACTGACAACATCTATCACATATGAGTATAGGAAATACACCTTAGCACCAAAATACATTTTGGTCAATTGATATCATTTTTTCTATTTCTGTTCTCATGAGCTATTCCTGAGACCTAATGTAAATCTATAGGATTCAAGTAACCAACGAATTTATCTTTATAAATTCCCGACCTATGTAATCCTAACATCATACGACTCCACTATAGGTTCGATGTCGAATCAACTCTCGATTCATGCGCGCTACATTATCTGTTGGTGCAAATAAACTCTTTTATTTCATGGTCCACAAAATATTTTAACATATTACCTTGAATATCAGTAACAAGAGCAGGGATATAAAATTACCATTTTACCACTCTTGTTATTATTTTCTTTACTCCTTTATTGACTGTGAATAAGAATGGCATACTAGTGAATTATCTCATATAATTCACAAGCCTTAATCAATGACTCAACTCATTGAATACCAGGCCCAATTTATTTATTCACACACCCATCAATATAGCATAAGGTGATATTATTGATTTCACAATCCAATCACGAATTTTCATATTTGTGAATCACGTAACTCCAACATAGTTGAATTACGATCCCAATATCCGAGATATTGTACGCCAATTCGAACTCACCAATTTGGCATATCAAATATCGTAAGTAACTAAGTCAAGCTACGTATTCACCTCAGGATTAAGGTAATTATGAAAATAGCCTTAAGGTGTAATTATTAGATTGAGCTAGGTGAACGGTTTTCGCTCTAAATTAATTTGTTACCCGTCTATTCAACATGTTCCATAACACGACTAGGTTAACTGTTTGAGTCTCCACTCCCATATCCCAAGACTGACATCCATTGGTTCAATCTAACAGTCGTAATCAAATTCGATTGTCCAGTCGATCTCAAGACTGCGAATAACACTCTGAACTATTTCAGAAGAGCTTGTCTGGAATACGCCCTGTCTTTACTCTTCTTACGTTGAAAATAGTTCTAGGACTTGATTAAATTATAAACACACTTTAATTAAAGGAAAGATTTTATTTATTCATTAAATTTAGTAATACAAAATATCTGAGAAATAACTAAATACACATAAATAGTTATTACACCCCTACTTTATGGACATAATTTCAAAAAATTTAACAATAGAGTATGAGATAATTGATGATAAGTGGTCAACTCTAGAGGCAATCATCTACTCAACCCTATAAGAAATGTTTTAGTTCCAAAGTGGCAAGTTATGAAATGGTCGAGATACATGAGGGCGCATGTGGGAATCATGTAGCGGATGACCTTAGCCTACAAGATCATCAATGAGGGTTACTACTAGTCCTAACTCCATCAACAAACGAAAGACCATTCCTAGAAATGTGACAAATGTGAGCAATTCTCACCAAACCCAAAACTAAATCTATAATAACTGAATCCGATCAATAGTCATTGGCCCTTTGAGATTTGAGGAGCTAGATATTGCCGGGCCATTGAAACTGTTCCAGCATA
This sequence comes from Datisca glomerata, assembly GCA_003255025.1. Classification (NCBI taxonomy): domain Eukaryota; kingdom Viridiplantae; phylum Streptophyta; class Magnoliopsida; order Cucurbitales; family Datiscaceae; genus Datisca; species Datisca glomerata. The sequence goes on along the minus strand of QANY01004517.1, from coordinate 868,069 downwards.
GAAGAAGTTCCCATTGATATGGATAAATTATTCATAAAAAATCAGTTGAATTTCGACCCCTAGTGAGAATACAAGATGAGGAAGTGAAGAACAACGCTTGTAAGAACATTGTGTGCAAATTTAATATCCTAAGGGCAAAAATTTATGACAACACACTCCAATTAACAAATGCACTATGATGGATTTCTATCAAAAACTCAATAAAAAATCACTTGTCCACACCGTATGCCCACGAGGGAACATGCAATCAAAGATTACAAACAAGATCATTTTAAGCAACTTAAATGAGAAGCTGGAAAAATCAAAAGGAAAATGGGTAGAAGATCTTCCAGAATATAAGATCACAAAAGTGAAAACCCTACGGGGTGTGCTTAGAAAAGCCCTTAGGGGTGGGCTAAAACCTATGTAAGTTGCGAAAAATGAAAACACTAAGGAGAAAAAGAACTATAAACTATACAGTGTGAGTTGAGAAAAACCCTAAGGAGTTGAGTTGAAATCCCTGTGAAGTAAACCCTAAAGGGTGAAAAGAACTGAAACCTTGCGAGGTGAGCTCACAAAGCCCTAAGGAAATATGTAAACCCTAAAGGGTTGTTTGTTTCTGGCTTTCCGTGTGGTAAAGTTCGTGGTAAACTTATTTTCCAGTATTTTTCATATTTATTACAAGTATTCTCATTTTCCATACTAAAGTTATTTAGCCTGATAAAATAACAATCTACATTACTTTCCTTGCCACTTTCCCATAAAAATCTACTTTATCAAATAATTTTCTCATCTTATAACACATCTACATATTTTTTAAAATAATTTTTACTTTCCCAAATTCCCATAAAAATACCATTATTTGTTTCAATTATTCCTACTTGATTTTGATATTTTATTTTCTTCAAGACCAAAGCCTCGCAAAAATGTCGTAAAATATCATGATCCTGGTGGAACCGAAACGGTCCTGATACCGAATTTTAAGATTTTTTTCATCCCTTCCGACTCGTCTCGGGGTCACCTCGTGAGATTAAGATATGCACGTTAATTGGAATGAATGAAATAAAATATTAAGTTTGAATTAAGGATAAGTAAATTCTTCATATATATAAAATATAAATTATAAGAATAAGAATACATGTTAATAATATCAAGTATTTTTTTAAATTAAAATTTGTTTCTTCCCTAAAATAAATATTATTCATAAACTATCAACATTTAAAAAAATATTAAATTTATAAAGGAGAATATAATTGGATTATTTATCACGTCTCATTTTTTGTTTGGAGAACCTGACCCGTGAGACGAAACCACTAATGGGAGTCCATCAATTATTTATATTCAGTTTTAGATTGTATTTAATAAAATAATCAAATCGTTGTTCTGTTTTGTTCTTTGAGACAACTAAAAATATTTTACTCGTTTCTACCGGAGCGGAAGAATATTGATAACCATCGTATACATATTTTAGTTTTTGGCGTAGTGAGAGAAAAATAGTTGATTTAATTTTATTGATGGGTTAATAAAATAGTTAATTAATTAGTGCGTAAAGTAATGTGTGTATATATATAAAAGACATGATGTGTGTTAGAATCTATAAATAATCATTGACAACAAATTAAAAGCTGATAAAAAAGAAACTATAAATAATAAATAATTTTATTACTTTAATATAATTTATATAACTTTCCCAACAATTTTATCAAACTTTCCCACACAACTTTACCCAAGTATCCTACATACCAAACAAGTAAATCATATTTTTCAATAACTTTTTCACTTAACCATGCATTACTACGCGTGATAATCTTAATATCTTGTCATCAAAGTTTCTCACTTAAACTTTTCCAGCAACTTAATTTTTCAGCATTGTTACTTAACCCGTACCAAATGACCCCTAAGGGTGAGGAAAATGAACAACTTACGGGGTGAGCTTAGAAAATCCCTAAGAGGTGAGAAGCCCCAAGGGGTGAGCTCAAAACCTCTCGAGGTGAAAATAATGAAAATCCTAAGGGTGGAAGAGCGGAAAACTTTACCGAGATTAGTAAAGCCCTAAGGGATAAGGTGAAAGGCCTACAGAGTGACAAAAATAAAAACCCTAAGGTGTGAGAATTGAAAGCCGTATAGGTAGAGGTGGCAAGTGTTTCGGTTCGACTCGTGAAACCGGCCCGTTAAAGCGCGGCTCGGCCCGGACCGTCCACCCATGGGCCTGAACTGGCCCGACCCGTGGACAAGCTATTTTTATCTAAAAAAATCATTGATTTTGTATATATTGAAGATTGAATCATTGATCTCTTCCTTATTAATATGACACATTTCCACTAGACCAAGACTATTTTTGTGTAAATATTATTTGTGTTACTGATATGGACCCTAGGATAAAACTAGTTGGAGTAAAATTTTTTATTGAAATCTGAGAATCTAGGAGTCCCCCCGTTGTAGATATTAAAGATCTAATACCATAATTAAATTTATTTTATTCATTATATGAATAAAAATAAAAAAATGATGATAGTAATATTATTGAAGCGTCCTTTACAGTAATGTTATTTTGTCATTATCACACACCGATAAATGTTATTCCACGTAAGTGTCATATGGGCCTATCTTTAGACGTCACACATTCCCTTTGATACATTACTCTTAACGACGTGACTCACTATTTACAAAAACATTAGAAGGCAACCACGGAACCTAAGACTCAGGTTCCCCCTCTCTATCTTAAGAGAAGGAAGGGGAATATTATTAGCGTCATTCTAATAAACTAAGAAGGCATTTGATGTCATGAACAGAAAGCTAAGGCTTAGAAGAGCATAAGAACAATATGAAAACGGAGAAACATGTAAACAGATGAAGGTGACAAACAACAGAGAGGGCTGTTTATGGAGGAACAAATGGAAGATCTGCAGAGGGAGGAAGCCACAATGCTCCTATGAACAGTTGCTACAGGTGGCAAATGATTAAAGGAATTGCATGCGGCAAAAGGTTTAGAAAAATAAATTTGCATCCCTTCCACCGCCGACCCGAATCACTCTAGAAGTGCATATGATGAAAGGCTCTGTAGTAGGCGTTGTTTTACCGATCTTAAACTGATGTGACATGCACGAATAGCTAATGCAGATTGAATGTCTTAGATTGCGTTAATAGCATAAGTCAGACTAATTGTTTGGTCAACTGTGGAATAGAAACATAACAAATTTCTAACTCGGTTGAGTTAATCCGTCGTAATAAGTGACAAACTGAATTCTATTGACTGATGGGGTAAAACACGAACTTTATGACGAAAAATTCTCCAAAACAAGGAATTGTAGGCCGAAAATATAATCATACGAGGAACATTCTTAATAAGGGATATTTTAGCCCGAGGAGTGGTTTTGGAGAATTTTTAGCCCAAGAACATTCTTAATAATTCAAAAGAAGTGGACACAGGCATGACAAAGACGAGGTTTTAAATATTTTGGTAAGCAATATATATGCCAAACTAAACATGATTTGATAATAAGAAAGAAAATCTTAGCGCACACTAAGACTAACTTGGACTTCGGAGGTCCTTCAACAACACCGCCCTAGTGTTGTTCAATGGTTGCTAACCTCTTTTCCTAGTTTTAGGCGTTAGAGGAGGACAACAATTCATTCAACAAGTCCTTATGGAGATTTTGAATAAAAAAGTAGACAAAATCAAAATTGTCATAATAAGAACCGAATCGATCAATTATGTACATATAGACCAAATCAACCGGGCTGCAAAACAATTGATCGATACAGTCAAGTTTTACGGTCCACCAACAATTTTTTTCTTTTAATTTTCAAGACTTCTATCAATGAATTTAATCATCCATGTTAAAAAATTATTAAGTTTTCACCAATTACAATAAAAACTCACAATTTAAACTGTACATATAAACTAAGCATTAAAGAATGATGAGAAAATATAAAACGAGAGAAATGTGAGAAATAGGAAAAGAAAGAAATGTGAAAAAATTAATATGACATATATAAGGGGAGGGTAAATGGTCAGACAACTTGGTCGGTCCAAAATGCAAGAAAATGTTAGAATGAGCCGAAAGTTCGATTTATTTTCAAATCCAAGACCGAATCCAATACAATTAGTTAAAAAACTGACCAAACTTATCCTTTTCGATTCGGCTCGAATTTGTTCGATCGGTTTGGTCAGTTTTTACACAGCTCAATAATTATGGCCATAAGGATGCTACTGAAACCAAACTAAAATTGTAATGATGAAATTAAAGACCATTTAAAAGTTAGGAGCAAAATGACATAAGTTCAAAATATATTTTATGGTAATTAGTACATGTTAGAAGAGAGAAAAAAAATAGAACTAGTGCATGTTGATGTTTAAGATTTAGTACATTTCCTTCCAAAATAAATAATAAAGATAGAGAGAGGACCAGAGCTTTGAACAGAAGATATTGACTAATCTGGGTGGCAGTAGTTAGGTGCGTAAAATATCTTATATTAATAAACTAATTTGCTAGTCTTTGCCATATTTCTCCTCAACATCTGAATGAAAATATTTTGTATTTTTTTCATCAGAATTTATTTGGCGATTAAACGCAACATCAATTTTTTGATTCACATTCTTAATTCCTTCTTATAAAACTTCTAGTATTTTAGTTGGCATTTAGAAAATGTTATCTTATCTCACTAAGATAGTAAGAGTTATTATATAACTGGTAATAGGGACGTTAAATGATTTAATATTAACACGTCTAGCTCAGAGAGATCTTTACGAATTCTTGTTCCTCTGGGTGACAGGTGCTCACTCCATTTCTCACAGGCATCGCAGCATACCCATTTGTTTTCTGCTAGTAAATCGAGCTGATGTTTTGAAAAGCAGTGATTTTGAGCTCTCTTTACATGCATTTGATCCATAGATAGAGATCCAATCGGAAACACTGCGAACCCATTTCTTACGCCTCTGAGAATGTCACAGATGGGGCTTAAAAACTTAGGCATAGGATTCTTTTTAGGGTTTCTGGTACTTGTCTTTGTTCCGCTATCTGTGGCAAGATTCGTGGTGGAGAAGAATAGCTTGACGGTGACATCGCCTGACAAAATCAAAGGCAACTACGACAGTGCTATAGGAAACTTTGGGATACCTCAATATGGAGGTAGCATGGCTGGTACTGTTATCTATCCCAAGGAGAATCAGAAAGGTTGCAGAGAGTTCTCCGACTTCGGGATTTCATATCAATCGAAGCCCGGGGCTCTCCCTACTTTCCTTTTAGTGGATCGTGGAGGTACCCTTTATGTGGTTTTGAGATAATTTGCTTGTTATATTGAGGTTTAATTGTTTCCTTTTCTGAGTAAAGATTTTGGCAATAAGGTTAAGTTTTTCCTTTCAATCTCTTTATGCTTAGCTGAAACTGTCTTGTCTGCATGATTTTTATTGATATAGTTGTTTCTATGAGGTTTGGAATTCGATTGGTTTGTTTCTACAAGTATTTTTTGTTGATCTACTGAGTTGCTATTTATAGGTCTGAGTGACGTACGTTTTTACTATTGGGTTGACAAGAAGATAGCATTTTACTTACCAAAACGTAAGAGACGGAAGCATGTCACTAATACGGATAAACATCTTTTCTTTAGCACTTTTAAGTTTACCAGCAATGTAATCTTTCCCTTATGTTCTCGGTTAAGTTTGAAGTTCACATTTGTTAGTCGAACAAAATTACACATGAGTTAATTCGGACCAAAATCCTGGATTGTTTACTTTCGTGGTTTTATTAAATTATTTTTGAAAATGAGGTCTTAGGTTTTAGCAGTTTATGCTGGTTAGTTGGAATAATGATATGTTACTAAGTTTTGCAGTAGTTTGGTATCTCAGAAATATTTCAGCAGTAGAAGTTTTTAATTTTTCGGTACATGTGTTTATTCGGACCAAATTCCTGGATTGTTTACTTTCATAGTTTTATTAAATTATTTTTGAAAATGAGGTATTAAGTTTTAGCAGTTTATGCTGGTTAGTTGGAATAATGATATGTTACTAAGTTTTGCAGTAGTTTGGTATCTCAGAAATATTTCAGCAGTAGAAGTTTTTAATTTTTTGGTACAATGGTTGAATGTAGAATCACTCAAAGGGACACTGATCCAAAAAAAAAAGAATCACTCAAGGGGACTTCTCTTGTGAGGGGTAAATTAGTGACCTGGGGATGATAGCTTATAGTGACATGAATGTGAAAATAAGCTGGAGAAGACATCGAACTACAATATCTCATTCTAACTTTTAAATTAGAACTACGATATCTAATTTTTGGTACTCTATGTTCCTTTCCAGATTGCTTCTTTGCTCTGAAGGTTTGGAATGCCCAGAACGCTGGTGCTTCTGCAGTTCTTGTTGCAGACAACGTTGAGGAAGCATTAATAACCATGGATTCTCCCGGAGAGGATGGTTCAACTGCAAAATTCATTGAAAACATAACAATACCATCTGCACTCATTGAAAAAACTTTTGGTGAAATTCTAAAGAAAGAATTCAGCTCCGGCGAGTTGGTTAGCGTGAATCTTGACTGGAGAGAAGCTGTTCCTCATCCAGATGATCGGGTGGAATATGAGTTGTGGACTAACAGTAATGATGAATGTGGGGTTAAGTGTGACATGCTAATGGAATTCGTGAAAGATTATAAGGGTGCAGCACAAATACTTGAAAAGGGGGGATATACTCAGTTCACACCACATTACATCACTTGGTACTGTCCTCAGGCCTTCACCTTAAGCAAACAATGCAAGTCTCAGTGCATCAATCATGGGAGATATTGTGCCCCTGATCCTGAACAGGATTTCAGTTCAGGTTATGAGGGGAAAGATGTGGTTCTCGAAAACTTAAGGCAGCTATGTGTTTTTAGAGTGGCAAATGAGACTAAAAAGCCTTGGGTTTGGTGGGATTATGTCACTGATTTTCAGATTAGATGTCCTATGAAGGAGAAAAAGTACAATAAGGAATGTGCCGACCTTGTTATCAAATCCCTTGGTAGGAAGACGTTGTTGCATAATGCATATCAGGTTATTGGTTGCCAATAATGAATAATTTTTGTTTGACAACATTACAGGGCTGGATAGTAAGAAGATAGAGAAGTGTATGGGTGATCCAACAGCTGATTCTGAAAATCCTGTTCTAAAAGAAGAGCAAGATGCTCAAGTATGTGTTTCTTATATTAAATCCCTTACTCTAACTAGTTTTTGTGTCTTCATGATGTGTTAACATGGGTACTAAAAAGCAACGCTGTTTGCAGGTTGGAAAAGGATCGAGAGGTGATGTAACCATATTGCCTACCCTTGTTGTCAATAGTCGACAGTATCGAGGTGTCTTCTTGTTCTTACAATATCTCAATAAAAGTTTGCTTTTTCTTTTTAATTTTCGCTTTCTAAACTATGTGCTTGCAGGAAAGTTGGAGAAAGGTGCTGTTCTGAAGGCCATCTGTGCAGGTTTTGAGGAAACCACTGAACCAGCCATTTGTTTGAGTAGTGGTAAGTCTTATTTTCTCCCTTATTATGGTCATACTCATAGTTTTGGGTAACTTTTATCATCCAGAGAAAAGTTTTTTGAGTGGGAGTATTGATGCAGATGTGGAGACAAATGAATGCTTGGATAATAATGGTGGCTGCTGGCTGGATAAAGTGGGCAACCTCACAGCCTGCAAGGTAGATATCAGTACCAATTGGCTGACCAGTTCCTAGGTTTCTCTAAAACGTAAAGCATGTATGATTTTTCTTTTTCTATGGACAATTTTTATTATATACTCAGGATACTTTTCGAGGGAGGGTATGTGAATGCCCATTGGTCGATGGTGTGCAGTTCAAAGGAGATGGTTATACCACCTGCGAAGGTAAATGTCTACTACAACGTTTTGTCTTCCATAAGAACAGAAAGAACACGATCATATCAACTGTTGTTCCCACACCCCTTCACCAACACAAACTGAAAATAGAAAAGGAAATTGGGTGGTGGGTGGGGCTGCGGGGGGTGGATAAGGGGCTTTAAATTTTCTTAACGACTACTTGTAAAATAATTACCATTAGTCACCTGTAGAGTTACTGTCTACTGAAATATGTTGGTGAAAGTTTGGTTAGTTATGATTCCTGCCATCATTTGCTAACATGTTCAAGCTTATTCTATCCAATGATGACTATATTTGAAGGACAAATTGTTTCATACATGTGTCGGGCTAAGGAAGTTATTGGTTGCAATTGTTATAAATGATATTATAACCATTTTCTTTTCCGTTGTCCACTGAATGAACTATTATCCTTATGGAGTTAAGCTATGATTTTCAAGAATTTATGGTTCTCGGATGAGGCCTGTGTGCAAGTAAATTCTTCACCATATTACATAGAAGCAGTTCATGTTATTTTCTTAGTTTTTAGTTTTGAATGAGAAAAATATAGATTTTTTTAGTTCAAATATTATGTAGTTGTTCTAAAGTATAATATCTTCGTCTTGGCTTTCAGCAAGTGGGCCTGGAAGGTGCAAGATCAACAATGGGGGTTGTTGGCATGAATCCCGGAATGGACATGCCTTCTCTGCTTGCACAGTTAGTCGTCTTCTTGCCCCCTTTTTTCCCTCTACTTTTTTAGGTCTAAGACTCTTATAATTTCCATGAACAGGATGATGGGGAGATTAAATGCCATTGTCCTCCGGGCTTCAAAGGTGATGGTGTCAAACTATGTGAAGGTTAGAAATTCAGATTCTGAGCATGTTTACTTCTTTCCATTCTAATATAAGATGGTATCAGTTCTTTCTAAAAGAATGTAAGATGATAATCTGAAGGGAGTTGGTGTCCAAAAAGCGTTATTGTCTACTGTGCTGTAAAACTGCATGCAGAGTATGCAATGAATAGAAATCGGTTCCTGTATGTAAGCTCTTATTGAAAAGGACTTGTTTCAGATATTTTATCTTTTATGACTTGGCCACTCATTATGAGTAGTCTATAAGTTGTACATGTTCAATCATTACTTAACAGGTGAATCTTAAGTGCAAAAGAAGTGATGTTCAATTCTTGCATTACAATTATGTGTTTGCTGATTTGAAGCGAAGTTAAATGAGGATGAGATGATGAATACTGTGTGTGCAACTTCTTGCTTCGGTTTGGTTAACATTGCTTACTAGTTCTAACTTTTAACTCATGGTTCAGTTGGTTCTTTGTCACTGAGAAACTGATTACTTCAAGACTATATCCTTAAATGATTAAGGGTTTATTTGCAACTGTCCATTTCTAAGGCATAGTTTGTAGTGTAAATGAAATATCAGTTGTCAATTTACGATCTTGACAGTAAAAATATGATTTAATCAAGCATATAAAGCCAACTTTCCACATAATATCTTGATGTGCTAATATTTTATCTGAGCAAAGAAACTCCTTAAGTTATGAAGAAGATCATCACTCAGTTAATAATTCTGATCGTTATGAGACAGATTGTACTCTTGATAGAGCAACTTTATCTTTGAAAGGAATGACGGATACATTTCCTCTTTTGTTTCATCTCCTTTATTTGTTACTCTATACAGATATTGATGAATGCAAGGAGAAAAAAGCATGTCAATGTCCAGAATGTAGCTGCAAGAATACCTGGGGAGGCTACGAGTGCAGTTGTAGTGGCGATCTTTTGTATATCAGGGACCACGATACCTGCATAAGTGAGTGTAGAAATGATTCAGTTATTCTTTTCTTATCAGTCCCAAATATTTCAATTATAATATGTTTAACTGTGCACATACTTGTATGCCTGAATTTGAGCTCCCATGTTATGGTGCTATGGTTCGTTGGGATGAATTATTTGGGTTGCTCATGTAAACTATGGAGCTGCTTCTTTCTAAAACATAGGATCTGACACTCTGTGTTACATGTATGATTCAACTCGGTCAATCGGAAGAAAAGTTTGTGCACTGAAGTATGATGCATATGAAAGTATTTGCAAGGAACTTGGAAAGATTAATTGGTTCTTGTTAGAATGTTGTCCCATATCGCCTAGACTTGCCTATTCTGTGCTAGTTATAAAGTTTTAGTACCCGTCTTCTTAACACCTAGGTTTTAAGAAGTGATCTGGTTAGGCTTTTCAACTTGGTATCAGAATTTGGTTGGGCCTTTGTTTGTTCCGTTTTAGTTCGGTTCTTTGTCCGCTTAGTTCGGATTGTTTGTTATGCTGCTTTGTTCGGCTATCGTGTTGTGGTCCAAGAGGGTGTGTTGGAATGTTGTCCTACATCGCCTAGACTTGCCCATTCTGTGCTAGTTATAAAGTTCTAGTACCCGTCTCCGTAACACCTAGGTTTTAAGGAGTGATCGGGCTAGGCTTTTCAACTGTTCTCACTTCCGCCTTTTCTCAATGTGCAGGTAAAAGTGCTAGTGAGGTAAAATCTGCATGGGCAGCTGTTTGGTTTATTTTGATAGGCTTGGCTATGGCTGCTGGTGGAGGATATCTAGTATACAAATACAGATTAAGGGTAAGCTTATTACATTATGAGTCTCCCTTCAGAATTTAAGTATCTTTTTTATTGGTTAAGATAAGTGTAAGCCAGTCAAATTAATATCCATACTGTACGTGCTAGGAGAATTACCAATTTTTTTATTATGGGTTAGAATTCGTCTCCAATACAAAATGGGAGCAAAGAGAAGCTTAAGCTCTCACCTGTCTCCTCCATTCCAATTTATTGGCCAGGAAGCAAGGATTATTGAGAAGTGGCGAGAAAGTTTTGTTATGTTTTAAAACATGAAAAGATTTCTTGCGTTAGTAGGACTTAAAAAATCTTGAGCATTTCATAGTAGTTAAGTGTTGGTGCGAGTGACATTGACCGCTTGTTGGGGCTAAACTTATTCTTTGGTCTTCATTCTGCGGTAAGCCCAAGCTTCGGTCTCGGCCTAGGTGCAGTAGGGTGCGCGTAGGATGTGGTGTGGGTGTCCTGGGGAAATGTTCTCTTGCGGGTTTGTGGAGCAGCATATCTGCATTCTATACAGGCAAGTGCGAGTGTATTAAAACTGTTTAGTGCTTGTAGATAAATCATCTATATGCTATGCCATGGTTGACAACTATGTTACATGGACTCGCCGAAAACCCCTATCACACCTGTGTCAACACGACACGGGTGCAATTGAGGGATAAGTGCTGGACACGGCACCTGCTTTGACTGACTTGGCACCTGTGATGACGGAACCGCAAGCTCGGGGGAAGAAGGCCTTGTTGGGGGGGGGGGGGGNNNNGGGGGGGGTTAATTTGTAGTTGGTAGTGTGGGCCTTTTAGCTTTCACTAAGTTTTATTGATACTTTGGACCTATTCACTAATTTTGGTCATTCCGTATTATATAATTTGTAAATTTAGGGATTGTATGACGAATCCCCTAACCCTTACTAAATTTTGGATTATGCCGAGTCCCCGTATCTTAGTTTTGAGGCAATTATGAATCTGACCCTTAGATCAACATCCGCACCTGAATATAGGTTGACAATTCTACCCCCACTTGACATCCAATTTGTCCATTAATATGTGTGTGTATATATATATGTATGTATGAGTTATTATTGTTCTTAAATTTGAGGGGAGGAGAAATGGAATCACCCACCATTCCTCTGACGAGCTGACTACTTCTTTATGATGATTAAACATTTAATTCTCGTTTTAGTTTAAAGTAAACTTGAGATTACCAGCAGCTTTGACTTTCTTTTAAAAACATATTTAGTTGAAAAACTGCACGCTTACTCCTTTATTTTATGAAAAGTTAGCACCTTGAATTACTTAATTGACATCTATCCTTTTAAATTATATAATAGTTTAGCATCAAAATTCGAACTTAATTGAAAACTATTTGAACCTTGTTTAGGTGGTATTTACTATTGACCTCTCATAATTATTTTATACTAGCAAAAGTTCTATCAAAAATCATTTCTCTGGTTGACTTTTGGGCTTTATTTTTCTTTTTTGTTTTATTTATATGTTCTATATTGGGGATTCTGACAGTTGATCATGTCAGAGACCCAAACTAAGGCAGATTTTCAATCCTGCCCTCTTGCCTTTCTACCTTCCACTCAGTTTTAGTTGTGGTTTCACATCAAACTCAAATTCAACTGAAAAAGAAGCTTGGTTTTAGTCCCAAGTTTTTGGAACTTAATGGATTTATGATTGCCAATCTATTCTCAGCTAGCTTATACGGCACTGATTACTGATTAAACATGTCACACTGTTCACTACATAAGACTGAGGTATAGTGAAAAGAAATTAAGTTTTCGAGTCAATCTAGTGAACTGAAAAAATATGAGCTTGGTCACTCTTTGGGTAGATAGAGAGACTATAATGTTTGATGACCCTCACAAAACTTGTCAACCAGTGCAATTGAGACTTTAACTGTTGCTCCTGCTCTGTAACCATAGTCGGATGTTTTTCTCCTTCACACAATATTGTGACATGATACTTATGACCCAATTATGTCAAATGTTTCCAACTAGAAAATCAAAGAAAGGTTCATTATTGATTTAACATTTTTGAGGTGGTTAATTCTTTTTAATGTTGTTGCTGCAGTCATACATGGATTCAGAAATCAGAGCTATTATGGCTCAGTATATGCCTCTTGATAGCCAATCAGAAGTTCCGAACCACGTTAACGAAGATCGCGCATGAAAAGGAAAACAAAAACGACATATTGAAATGTTTCAGGAACTTCAAGTGTCATGCCTCTTTATCGAGTCAAAAATTTTTTAGCATAGATCTTATATTCTTCTTGTAAATTATGTTAGACAATAAACAAAATGCAGATTTTAAGTTGTCATTTATTAAGACTGTAACATGCTGTTACACAGTCCACAGAATGTGTTGGATTGGATTTAGCTTTGTAGCATGTAGGAGATTCATTCTCAACCTGAAGAATATTGTATCCCATTTCCAAAGTCCTTTTTTACTTGTGCCTTTCAAATGGGTTGAGCATCATACCAATATTAGCAGACTAATTAAGAATTATATATGTTGATGAATGTTTAATGTTGATTTGTCTTAGCATTTTTCTTCATAAATAAATTATATTTATTTATCTGGTCATTTTTTATTAATGTATCTGCTCTTTTTAATGAGAAATTCTGAGTTCTGATCCAACAGAAAACAACACAAGTATGAAAAGTTTCAGAGAGAAATCTGGTTTCGCTTTCAGATTGGTGCACTCATATTTGGGCTTGACAATGCAAATTATAAATTGGGAAAACTAGAAAAAAAATGATTTAACGGTCAGAATTTTTTTCGTAAAAATGGTGAAAGTAACTATTTTTATTTACAAAATAATGTTAAAAACAAGTTATTTGTTTTGACCATTTTCAGATTTTCTGATTATTTTTACAGTTAGAACTGAAAAATTGGCTGTTTTTTTTATCTTATAAATATTAGTGCAAGTTCACTAATTTAAAAAATTTAAATTTGTAATAAGTCGATTGAATTGCATTTCTTTAATTATGATTAGCTTGGAATTAGCAAACATAGCTTTATGGAATAGAATGGTGGCTTCACAAGGATTCAAACTTCAATCACATAATCTTTTATTAATAACTTAGGTTCCATGTGGGGAAGCTAATTAAATTAGTTGAACAAAGCATATGAAGCTATCTCTTATTATTTCTTCTTCTTTTTTCCACTTTGAGTGGCAAGTACCTGTTTTGACAACCACCATAAACAAATAAAAAGAAAACCCCTCAAAATATTGGTTGAAAGTCAGTAATAGCTTGTTTTCTTATTTTCTTATCATTCTTTGTTATGTTCTTAAATCGTAGTTGTATTTGAGTTATTTGAGAGGCATATTCTTAGAGTTATATTCTAGTTGAAAATCCCACCAAAATTTTAGTATTTGACAATTCTATTTGTTGATAATCTATTATTTGAAGGTTATATTATTATTGGACAAATTACTATTAATTATTATTATTAAAGAGTTGTCTCCTTAGTATGAAGACAAGCTATCTTTAGCTAGAATATAGGGAACTATAGAAAATAAAGCAATACAACTTTTAGATGGTGAAATAAAAAGTATTAAAATGCAAGTAAAGCAATATCTAAATTTAAAAAAAAACAAAAGGAAAAGAAAAATGCAGTTCATATATAAATTATAGTCAACCAAATTAGGAAATTGGGAATCAAAATAAAAAAAAATTCTTTTAAATAACTTTCTTCAAATTGGCATTATGCAGTTTGACATTACTTTCCTTTTCAATTGAATTTTTTACTTGATTGACATTAGCTTTGACATTTTGTAGTTTTGACATTCCCTCTAATTTGATGTGATTTTAAAAATTTGTCAAACACATTTTCAAAATAGTTCCTCAAGGAGAAGTCGATGAAAGGGTAAAGGAATACAATATAATGGAAAATCATGGGGTTATTACACAATAAATTTAATGCCGAAATGAGTAATCTATCTATAAAAAATAAATGTATTATTAATTAATTGTAAAGGAAAAAAACTTAGCATAATATAAGAAATTAGGTGAAGCTATGTCTAAAACAAGACAAAGTCTATTGTTGAGCTTATTCCTTTCAAAACATGTCAAGTATATTGTACTAAGAGGCANCCCGAAGCATGTTCAGCTGGTCCCATAGAAGCCTAAGCCTTCGGTAATAAAGAGTATAGCACACTTCTTTCTTGATTTTACCCATAAGCTAAGGCATGTTCTTCATGTTGCAACTGATAGAAAGGCTCTTGCTTTCTGAAAGTCCAAGTTTCTCGCTTCTTGCTTGAGAAAGATTAAAAGGGCGCGTTAGCGCTTTACTAATATAAAAAGGGCTCTTTTTCAGTTGGATCCAGAACGAATAGGAGATCTATCAGTACGCCATCCAAATAGTGAAACATAAAATTCTTTCTTCTTAAAGATAAAAGTTGAATTAAAAAACCTACTTTAAACCAATTGCTTTTCATCAAGAGGTTTAACTGATAAGATTATTTTGTAATGTCTTGTTTTTGGACCGTTGCTTTAAGCCTTTCCTATTATTCCACTAATAAATAGTTTTGAGTAATTCGCAATCTCTTCCCAAAATCATAAGGAGTTTTAGCATACATGACCATATTATAGGACTTATAAGCAAAAATGACTCACTAATTTAATAGTATGTAAATAATTTTTAAGTTGAGAAGTTTTAAGTTAGTTCTAAACTTACTATTTTACCCTTTCATTTTTCTAACCATAAAGAGTAACTTTTTATCACTTTTGTTTCTTTTTCATATGTTTATTTATGATGTTTTCTCACTTATATTAAATAATTTTCTTTAAAACACATTATATAAAAAAACATACTTTCATTTGTGCATCGACTTCTATCTTTATATCTCTTGTCGGATAAATAAATTATTAATGATAAGTAAATATTATGTTTAGCTATTTCAGATTGTGAAAGAAAACATGTAAACTAAACCAAGACATAAAATAATTTTCAATGGTTTCTGTAAATTCATTGGAGATTGAGTAGTTTTCTTAAGTTAGTTGAACAAGTTTGAGTAGAATTTTATAAAATACCATAAGCAAACATATAAAAAAATAAAAGTGATGGAAAGTTATTTTTGGTGATTACAAAATAAGTGAAAGGATAAAGTAGTCATTTTTACATATATACATATGAATGATCATTCTTGTATATAAGCAAAAATAAATGATCAACTACTATAATTTCTTAAATTATAATGTAACTCTGACGACAAAAAAAAGAGTGATGTTTTATGGTCAGGTAGAATTGACCAATCAGCAAGGCATAATTTGACATGGCGATACGGAGAACTCTTATTCACTCTTAAAGGGCTTTCATGAAATTTGACTAATGGTTTCCTAAGGGAATGAGGTTCAACTAGATGAGAGACAACTCTGGGTTTGAATTTGGCCTACAGACGTTTGGTCAATTGGTTCAGTGTTGCTCTTCACATTCCAATCAGCATAACTCAATGATACAAAATAAATTTGATTAAAGAAAAAAAAGGCAAAACATAAAAACCAAGTTGCATTATTATTTGATTTATGTTCTCAAGAGAATAAACATAGAAGGATAATTTACATTCACATTTTTTTATTTTTAGATTAGCACCGAAATCCGGAATGCAGTCACATTTTTTTTAAAGCATAAATAAAAAACAAAGGTTAAAAAATTTATTTTGAGGGTGTTGTGGAAATGAGAAATGTCCAGCTCATTTTAATACCCATTATTGTGACTAGCGAATATGTTGTATTTACCCTGCATTGTAATTAAAGATTTATCAAAACAAAACTTTAAGAGCTTGTTTAGTAATCCGTACTATGCAGTACTAAAGATAGAACAGTACTAACATACGGTTCAGAAACGTTTCCTGCAACAGATCAACTTAAAAAACATACGGTTGTGGAGCTGATTTTAAAATCCTCCTCTCAAAAATTTATAAATGCAGAGACAAAAAGAACCAATTGCCAAAATCCTAATCCGCCTTCAGATGCTTCTTTTTGCAACCCAAAGTCCATGAATCAATATAAAAAATAGATAAGCTGGGCAAAAAATAGGAAGATAAGACTTGAGGCTGCCACAAAAAGAGAATGAATCCATCCAGATAAAACAAAAAACCAAGAACAAATCCAAAGAGTCGTCAGCTATTTAATTCACACGTATAAGATTCACAAATAGAAAACTGAGCACTGAGATAAATAACATTTGGTTGAATTTAGTAAAAGATTTTTGGCCATCTGTTTGGTACGTGCTGAGTTTGGTGAGTGTGTGAATTGAATGCAACTTGCTATTATATTAATTGTTAAAATATTTTTGTTTTGAGTAGAGATGGATAAGAGGAAATTTTTTATATATCTTATATTAGAAATGTGAAAAATGATGGGTATATTTATGATGACACTAAGGATTATAGTTGATATGGCAGAAAAGTATTATGAAATTTATTTGTTAGCTGATCGTACTTTTATTAATCATGAAATACAACTACGTTATTTGGATAGTATAATAGGAGATAGTGGTATATCGTACGTGAATCAACTCAGAATGGATAGAAGAACCTTTTGTATCTAATGTGAATTACTTCATAATGATAGAAGAGTGAAAAATGATGGCTTGTTTACTTTGGAGGGGCAAGTGTGCATATTCTTGCATATACTTGCTCATCAGGTAAAGATTCATACAATAGGTAATAGATTCAAACGTTCAAGGAAGATCATAAGTAGGTATTTTAATTTTGGATCACATGGAGTTTTACGACTACAAGGTTGTCTACTTAAAGTAGCAACTCCAGTGCGAGCAAATTGTAATGATGAGAGATGAAAATGGTTTAAGAGGTATACATTATTTTAAGTTTTCTTCATGAAAAATGTTAATTGCTTTTAATTCTTCAAATAATAATTAGAGTGTTAATATTTTATACAGAATTGTTTGGGAGTCTTAGACGTACTTATATTGATGTTCATGTGGTCGAAAGTAAAAAGCCAAGGTATTGGACAAGAAAGGGAGCAATTGCACAAATGTATTAGCGTTTGTTCCCTAGACACAAGTGTATTGATGGTTGGAATGATGTTAGAAAGTGTGTGGAAGTGGAGAGTAATAAAGTATGGCAAAACTATGTGCATGTTGAAACTAATGTTATGTTTATTTCGTTTGAAGTCAAGAATATGTTGTTATAATATTAACTTACATTAATATATTATTCTTGTAGCATAAGAGGATGCAGAAGGATGGAGAGATAAGCTTTTTCCATACTATGAACGACTTGCTCGTATATTTGGTAAGGATCATGCAACAGGACTTAGTGCTGAATCTCCTAATGATATGGTTGAGAACATGAACTGAGAGTACGAGGAAGCTAATATACATGATATAGGTTAAGATTTGCCTACTTCTCGTTCAGTCCATAAAATTCAAGTTCTTAACAAAGTAACAAGGCTCTATCTCAACTTATTGGTAAAAAGAGAACAAGAGCGGAGAGTAACTTTCATATTGGCTTGAAACAGATTGCTAATATTTTTGAGAAAATGTTTGAGAAGTCCTTTGAGAGAATAAAAACAATTAATAGTAGAATCGTGGGTGATGATAAAAATTACACTAACATTACTGATGAGTTACAAAGTTTTGGTCTTTTTGTTGATGATGAGATTGATGTATTTACTCTCATTCTAGCAAAATCAAAAAATGTGTTGGCTTTCAGATCTTTGAAGGATGAGCGCAGGCGAGCATTTGTAGCAAAACTACTCAGTCAGAGATGAATTTAGGCTCCCTTTTCATACTTATTTTGTGGATGCATGATATTTTATTCAATGGTGAATTACAAATATTTGATGTGATGATTTTTTGTGATACCTTAGTGAATAGACATTATAGGGAGCATATATGTTATATGCGATGATTCTTTTGTGATGCTTTGGTGGCTGCGTATTGTTGTAATTTATGAATATGAATGATGATGTTTTAGGATTTTTTTAGAGTATTTTAATTATTATTATTATTATTATTATTATTGATTGGTTGAATGAATGTTTATTTTATGGTTGAAAATATTAAAAACATGTTAATGAGTTCTAAACAGACTTGTGTAAATCAAATTATGACAAATACTTTTATAGTAATCCAGTACTATGATGTGCCGAACATTGTACAAATAATATAATTTTTTAATTAATACAACACTAAACACTGGACAATATTATTTAATTAAGTATAGTACATTCAGACAGATTTAGTGTACTACTATTCAATACTATCATGACTGACAAACGAGCCCTAAGGTAACTTCTTATGTTTATGTGTCTGGCAAATTAAAGATTTACCAGACATGTATATGTACTATGTAGAGGTAGATGCAGACATACATGTAGAAGCGTAGACATATATATGTGTCGTTAAACTAAGTAAATCATTCTTCTTTTCATTCTTCTTATTATTTATCTGTTGAAGTATTATGCTAATTACTTAGTAGTACCTTATGAAAATTAATGTTTGTGACACTGGCCAAAGTAATTAAATTAGAAATATGATTCTAATTGGAAAAATTTTACAATGCCATGCTTTTTAAATGCCAGAATTTTATTTTGTTCACCATATACGTGTTAGGGTTCACCAAATACGTACTAGGAGTTCACCGAATATGTAATGAGGTTCATCAAATATATACAAATTAATGAATCTTGGAGGGGTTCACCAAATACGTAATGAGGTTCAGCAAATATGTATAAATTAATAAATCTTGGAGGGGTTCACCAAATACGTAGTAGGGTTCACCAAATACGTAATGTGGTTCACCAAATATGTATAAGTTAATAATTCTTGGAGGGGTTCATTAAATATGTACTAGAATTCACTAAATATGTTTTGAGGTTCACCAAATACGTAGTGAGATTCACCAAATACGTAATGTGGTTCACCAAATATATATAAATTAATAATTCTTAGAAGAGTTCACCAAATATGTACTATGGTTCACCAATTGCATATTGAGATTCACCAAATACGTGCAAAGTCATTTTTGGTGAACCTCTCCAAGAATTATTAATTTTGTACGTATTTGATGAACCCTAATATGTATTTGGTGAACCCAGTACATATTTAGTGAACCCCTCTAAGAATTATTAATTTATACGTATTTGGTGAATCCTAGTATGTATTTGGTGAACCCTATTACATATTTTGTGTACCTTAGTACATATTTGGTGAACCTCTATAGTCTTCTAACCTATAGAGGTGATTTTTACAACCAGTACCGATGGTTTATGCCCCTATACCGGCAGTTTCTGGCGATTTTTCCAATTTGCGGTGGTTTTGTTGCTTTTCGGTGATTTTGCATCAATACAATGGTTTTTCAGACCTTTTTACTACGGTTTTTCAACAAATTCAATTTTCTAAAATTGATCATGGTATACTTAATGCATCGCAAATAAAATTATCAAGATTCTCAATTTTTCAATGCAAACATTAAGTACCTTCACTTATATATTTAATTAGATTTGAATTTAAGTAATTAATTATTAAAACAATCGAACACTTATTCATAAACGCATAAGAAATTATTATTGATTATGTTGTTGTGATTTTATTAGATTAAGTCAAGATTCCCAAAGCAATTGGACACTTATTCATAAATTTGTTAAAAGTTGTCATTGATAATGTTGTTGTGCTTTGTGACAGGTATCGAGCGAGACCCATTTTCATCATCTATAATTATAGGTCGTGATGTTATGATGGCTCGTAAATCTTATTTATCTGTTTTTATGTACCGCCATGTTTTGTCACTTAGCCAAATAATATTTTGGTGAACCCTCAAATAATTTTTCATTTTCTAACAAACATGTATAACCCCCAAGTTGGAGGTGAATACCTTTAGAAGATTCGTTCTCTAAATGCGAACATTCACTAAATTAAAAAAAAACATATTCTCTATATTTGTATATTGCATCTAGGTAAAACACCATCACCACATGGTAAAACGCCATCACCACATAGCTAAATGCCATCACCACATGGCCAAACGCCATCATCACGTGGCCAAAAGCTATCACCACATGGCGAAACGTCATCACTACATGGTGAAACGCCGTGCATTGATGGCGTTTAGAGCCTGTTGATGGCGTTTGGGCTCCCAAACGCTATTTTTTGTGATACACTATACCTAATATATACCAGCGGTTTTCTTGTTAATAGCAGCGGTTTTCGTGTCAATCATGGCGGTTTTTGCAACCTTTACCGGCGGTTTTGTCCCTATACTGGCGGTTTCTGGCAATTTTTTCAATTTTAATGTCTATTGCGGCGGTTTTAATTTCTATTACAGCATATTTAGTATATATATCGGCGATTTTCGTGTCAATAGCGGTGATTTTAGTGTCAATACTGGCGGTTTTAGTGTCAATTGTGATGGTTTTAGTGTCTATAGTGGTGATTTTCCATTCACGGATGGCGTTTGGCTAAGATTTAACAAAACATATTTATATGCTTATAAATTAAATCGTAAAACTGATAAATAGGATTTACCAGCCATCATAACATCACAACCTATAATTGTATATGGTGAAAACACGCGCGCTCGATACTTTTCACAACATTGTCAATGAAAATTTGTAATAAGTTTATGAATAAGCGTTCAATTGCTTCGGAAATATTTATTTAATCCAATAAAATCACAACAATATAGTGAAGAATATGTTCTTATTCGTTTGTGAATACCCTGATCAATTTTAAAAAATCAAATTTGTTGAAAAAACTCTGTAAAAAGGTCTGGAAAATCATTTTTGTATTGATGCAAAATCATCGGAAAATAACAAAACCGCCGAAATTGGAAGAATCGCCAGAAACCGCCAGTATTGGGGCATAAACCGCAGGTATATGTTGCAAAAACCGTTGTTATTGACATGAAAACTGTCGGTATAGGTCACAAGAAAATGGCGTTTGAGACACCAAACGCAATCAGCAAACTCTGAACGCCATCAACACATGACATTTCACCATGTGGTGGTGGGGTTTCACCGTGTGGTGATGGCGTTTCAGCATTTAGTGATGGCATTTCACCATGTGGTCATGGCATTTTTCCATGTGGTGATGGCATATTGCCATGTGCTGATGGCGTTTTGCCATGTGGTGATGGTGTTTCACCATGTGGTGATGACGTCTAGCCTAGATGCAATATACAAATATTAAAAAATTATTTTACTCGATATTTGTCATAAAATCACGACAACATAATCAGTGATACGTTGTTATGGGGTAATCATTATAAAATAAAAGGTTAAACTAATCTTGGGAGATATACGTGTTCGTCAAACTGATAAATAGGATTTACCATTACATCACAACCTATAATTATATATGGTGAAAATCCGTCTCTTTTAATACTTGTTATAAAAGTACAACAACATATTTCATAAATTTGAATAATCCATATATGATCGTATAACATACAAATTTATGTGTGATGTATGAATCGATAAATATAAGACATAATAGTGTGTAAAATGATAAATTTTATGAGATTCACCAAAAATTATAAATACATATTAATGAAAAAATAACAAATTCGTAGTGGGGTATAAATAGATTCTTGAGGGTTTCACCAAAAATTAAAAATTCTTTTTTTAGAGGTTCATCAAATACATATTGAGATTTACCAAATACGTAGTGAGGTTCACCAAATACGTAATGGAGTTCACCAAATACGTACAAATTAATAATTCTTAGAGGGATTCACCAAACATATACTATGGTTCACCAAATACGTAGTGGGGTTCACCAAATATATACAAAATTAATAATTCTTGAAGGTGTTAACCAAAAATGACTTTGTACATATTTGGTGAATTCTAGTATGTAATTGGTGAATTTACTATGTATTTGGTGAACCCCTCTAGAATTTATTAAATTATATATATTTGATGAACATCATTACATATTTGGTTAATCTCACTACGTATTTGGTGAACCCCACTACGTATTTGGTGAAACCCCTCCAAAATTTATTATTTTATACATATTTGGTGAACTTCATTACGTATTTGGTGAATCCCTATACGTATTTGGTGAAAACCAGTACGTATTTGGTGAACCCTGCAAGATTTATTAATTTGTCTGTATTTGATTCTCATTATGTATTTGGTGAACACATCACGTATTTGTTGAACCCCTCCAAAATTTATTAATAATTTATACATATTTAGTGAACCTCATTATATATTTGGTGAACCCCTATACGTATTTGGTGAACACCAGTACATATTTGGTGAACCCCTCCAAGATTTATTAATTTGTACGTATTTGATGAACCTTAGTACGTATTTAGTGAACCCCTAGTACATATTTGATGAACCTTAGTACGTATTCGGTGAACCCAAAAAAAAAGCCGGCATCAATACCGGAAAAACCCGGCATTGAAGTGTGACCCTCTAATTGGGGAATGCATTTTTCATTTCTTCCCATTTTTCCATCAGCCAGAAAGTTAATGTGATTTTTTTGGCTCACAGATACAAATTCAGTAGATTTATCCTCGAATTTAATTCAAATTAAATTTAGTCAGTCAAGTTACATGGACTAACTATGAAATTCTTGGTGAGTGAACACCAATAATTTTCTTTTTGGGACAATGATAGAGCTTACAAGACGAAAGAAATTTCATCATGAAAAATTCTCCAACTGTTCAGGACCATTTTCTCCTCAAACAAGTGTATATTTCTCATATATGACCCCTGTTATTTGAGCAGCTAAGTAAACTCATATACTATTTTCCTATACACATCGATGATTATAATCTTCTATGATTAATTTAGACTGTTGAGCTTCAGATTAAGTCCAATGTCCATTCCATTGTAGGCAATTGGAGCATACATCCACATATCATCTGAGCTTAACAACTGCACATAAATTACAAGGAAACAAGCCATTACTATATCAGTAAAATAAAAAATTAACAATTTTCTTCTTTTTTTGTTTATTTTGTTATAATTACCTTGATTTGGAGTTGTAAAAACTTCACATATTGAACTGCTTCTTCCAGCATTGTGCTTATATCAACCTTTGTGCCATTGGGGACAAGGTTTTGAAGAATTCTGAGTCTCTCATTAATTCTCTCTCTTCTCTTCTGCAAAGCGCACACACAAAAATGTTAATAAACAAAGTAGAGAATGCTTTATGATAAATGATGTGAATGGGGGAGAAATTTCAAGGGCCTTACTCTTGCATACAAGCTTTGGGGGTCTGTGGCTGATCCTCTGCCAGCTCTTGCTTTTCCTTTCGAGCTTGGAGAGGCTGCCTCAATCGGGCTTGAGCTTGAAGTTGCTCCTCCATTCAACTCCTGGGAGGCATTTGACTCATCTTCTGAGGAACAACAGCTTGTGCTCTGCCCATTCAACCCACCATTTCCTTCTTCTTCAGTGTTGCTAATCAAGTCCGCCTTCTGAGCCTTCCTCGATCGCACATTCCTTTTCGTCTTTGACAACTGCATTATCATATTAATGATTAAACAATTCCTCTGATCAAACACATTGTTAAATATTACCATATTATGCATACTCACATCCCCAGAACTCCTAGATCTCTTCTTAGAATTCCTGAGCAGGCTCATCTTATCGTCCGAGGCAGGTTTGGGATCCACGGATTCATTACGAACCTGGACGCTGTTCTTTCCGGGAAGCAGATCTGCGTTGTACTTTTCGACATTGCTTTCGGTGAGTTCTTGGTTGAAACAATCATGATCTCCATCAAAATGGTAGGAATTATTAGTACTGTTTCTCACATTTCCCATACAAAGATCGATGGACATAGAGCTATTTGCTGACACCATAACTGTTGGGTGAGAATGGCTTAGATAGTAGTTTCCATTGGTTGAAAGGGGCAAACTGTAACCACTACTCCCATGCAAAAATCTGTACATATTGTTGGAAGTACAAGTTTGTGAAGAATAATATGAAGCTTCATCAATGTTGGCAGTGGAATCATGGGAAGGCCAATAAGAAGATGCGATTTCAATGCTTAAATTGGAATTAAGATCATTTGGCAGAGAAGAGGAGTTATTAAGCAATTGAGCAATGAAATCAGCTTCCTCAGTTATACCAATTCCACTAAGACAGCTCCATTCTCCCTCTGAAACAGATCCAATGGGCTCCATTCTCTACCTTTAGAAGAAAAATTGGAGAAATGGGTTGTTGATTCTTTGAGTGATAACTGATGGGAGAAACTCTCTTTTCCTCTATTATTCTGAATTAAACCTGTATTTATAGGAACCTATTAGCACAGAGATGTTGACTTCATCTTTTAGATCAGTTCACAATAATTATGACAAAGTCCAAATTCCCTGCAGGGTCCCAGGACAACTAAGAGAGTTTGGTTTTATTTTTTTCTTTTTGGATTAGAATTTTTTTGAGGCTTAAATTAGATGAAATTATGGTTAAGGGAAGGATTACGAGTCAATACCTATCATTTAAATGTTGTTAAACATGATTAGTTTGTGTCTGAACTTGGTGATTGGTGAAGGGGGTGGAGAGAATGAACCCTGGAAAAGCAGGGGATTTGAGGTTTGTGTAGAATTTTATATTTATGTGAAGAATAATGTTGGAAATAGTGTGTAGATGCTGTTGAAAACACAACATCATGACATAATCCTTTTTTTATACCATGCTGCAAAAATATTTAATCAGCTTTTACATAGAGGTGATGTTGTTCATTGTTGTAATTAATGTATAAAAAAGTACAAAACTTAGGTCAAGTGTATGAAAAAATATCGTTCCATTTCAATGCGTGTATTATCTTATTTTTGATAAAAATGATATATACTAAAAGAAAAGAAATGTAAGGGAATGAACGTCTTGAAAATGAGTGATATTTGAGAATTAATTTGATCTCGACATTTATTCTTCTAAAAATAATTCCTTAGAATTTTTTTAATATATTCTTGACAGCCTAGGTTTTGAACCTGTTATGATCATGAACAGTCATTATCAAAGCTAAATCAACTAGTAGTCATATTTTGGCAGCTTATTATTTTCACCCTTGACAATTAGAATTTAAAATATGGAATGCTTGGCTGTATTGTTGATAGTGACATTAGAATTTCAAATGCATATTAAATATTGATCGATTTAAATTTCACAAAATGATCTTAATGTGTCCTTTTTTTATCAAATGTGTATTTACCTTTTTTTTACAACGAGAATAGGAATCCAGTTTTTAAGAAAGTTACACCTACACATCCTGTTGTTAGTTAAACAACTAAACAAACCTGATATATAATATAAGAGATGGATCAATCCCAATTATATTGGATAATATCTTGCAGTCAAAAATAAGTTTAAAGTAAACATATGCTTTGGTGATACAGATAACATACTTGCTCTGTGAAATCAACGATGAACAATTATATTATTTATATAGAGCCAGTAACATATATGATTAACTACTTAGGCCTTAAGGTGTAAATTATTCACTTTTGGAAATGGAATAATTGGTCGATTGAGAAGCATTAGTAAAGATAATTAATTGTATGTATAAAATTTTATTTAAAATTCTATGGTAGTGGCAGCCAAACGAATAAAGCTAGAGGATTAGTTAATTGAAAGACCTTCTCATATATATATTTACTATTGAACTTTCTCAATCTTAAAAACTAACTTGAGAGATGAGATTTTTCCTCACACTTATAAACTAACTGTTAGTCCCTTCCACAACCGATGTGGAATAACCTCAACAGTCTCCCCCGTCATACATCGGGTCCTGAGTCGGATAATCATCGACTCACTCCACCCGATTTCACCAACCATCGGATCACGAGTCGGATAACCGTCGACTCGCTCCACTCGGATCACCATTCATCGAGCCGGTGAGTCAGGAAGCCAACGACTCACTTCACCCGGATTCATCATATATCAGGTTACTTAGTTGGAGGGCCAAACTCATTTCACTGGATATGGCTGTAGACTTGTTGGATAAACCTGAACCTGACTCTAATACTAGCATTGGGTGCTATTGAGGTTAAGAAACCCTAACACCGCCCAACAATATGTGTGTGTGTGTGCGCGCGCGCATGCTGTGAAGCATATTAGGAAACATTTAGATTGATGTTTCTTGTATAATTGAAATGTGTTTCAAACGATAGCATTTATCGAACGAATATGATTGCAAGTAGTGTCTTATAATGCATTTTTCATTCTTTGGAAGCAAGGGTATATAAAAGAGTAAACCTATCCACAGAAAAAACTACCTATAACCATTTTAAGTAGTGTCTATCAATAATCTTTAATGTACTAAAATGTAGAAAACTTAAAGAAACATTCACTACAAGAAATCCATCTTTAGCCACGGAACTTTTAGCCACGAAAGCAGATTCATCGTGAAAGTCCCATTTTTAGCGACTGACTAGAAATATGGTCGCCAAAGGCAACCCACTACGACGTCTTTTTTACGCATCGAAATATATTTTATCGTGAAGGAAACGCGCAAATTTTTCCACGCGTTTTACCACGAATGTTTTGAATTCGTCGATAAAAGGACAACTTTTACTGACTAAATAGTAAATTGGTAGGTAAAAGTTGTGCTTTTACCGACGAATGTTTTGATTTCATCGGTAAAAGTTGCCTTAGCAAAACACCGTCGTTTTAACAAGGGTTTGGTACACAAAAGCTCAATCTCTCATTTCTCTGCTTCCCCTCCCCTTTCACCTCCTCAAAAAAATTGCTTGCTCTCACCTCCTCGGGTTGTTCCTGTTAGCCTCAGCGACAAAGCTCCTCCACGACCGAGTACCTCCGTGATAGAGCTCCTCTATGACAGAGCTCCTCGACGAAAGAGCTCCTCCATCAATTTGGCAGAGCTCCTCTGGCCTAAATCATAATTGTTATTGTCATAATTAGTTATTCTTTAATCTAACTACTTTTAGATCATATTCCTACTATCAAGAGAGGGACTTGATCAAGATTGATCAAATTAGTTAGTTAGAGAGAAGAGCCCCATTTATTCTGAAATCATAAAATATAGATATGCATTTTTGGCAGATCCCTTCCCTTTTTTTTGTCAGACTCTAACTCTTGAGGTGCATTTTGACAGATCCCTTCCTAATTGAACTTTTCAATCTCAAAAGATTTATACTTATCAATGAACAACAAAGAAAAATTGTAAAAAAAGCACAATAAATTATAGTTTTATTCTTGATATGTTGTTATGACCTCTGTGACGTGTTATTACTTTATGATATTTGTAGTAAATATGCTCCTTTGATGTGTAAGTATGAATCACTGAATCTTACATTATGATGAGTATGCTTTGAAATGTTATGATGTTTTCCATATGTATAGGCCGTATGAATTACATTTCCACTTAGGACTGTATATCCACTACGTGAAATGTATATGAAGGTGAATATGAAATGTGTATTAGTTGTTATGAGATGGCCTCAAACGAACGGTTAGAAAGGTTAGACCTTCTTCGAAGGTGCAGATTAGTACTCGTGAAATTTGTTTCACTTGTATATGCCTCATATACTAACAAATTGCCATGGGGTAATAGTGGTTTCTGTGTGTATATATATGAACTATTTTTTGGGCTTTTGCCGATGAAATTTCAAAGTCGTCGGTTAAAGTCTTGTTTTTATCGACTAAATAATTAATTGGTTGAAAAAAGTCATATTTTACCGACGAGCTATCTTGTTCGTTGCTAAAGATACAAAACCCTTCTATTTATAATTATTTTCTTTTATTATACACTTGAATCATCTTTGTTTTTGATTTCTATTTCCCTCTTAATTAACTTTACATTTTAATCTCTTTAATTTGTGGATATTTTGTTGAGAGTTTATCTAAATAGTTATTTAATTTACAGAGTGACAAAAATGGACAAGAGTTGGATAAAAAATCCTAATAGATTATCTCAATATAGAAGAAAAAACTCATTATCCATGTAAATGATGTCTTAATTCAAGATAATTATATTTAATAGAAGTTAAAATGTATTTGTACAAATATGGAATAACATTAAGCTATGATCGTTGGATGTTTCATAGTGAAGAGATATAAAGATATCATATATAATTTTATTTGAAAAATAATAATTGGGAAAGTAAAGCTTGATGGCATCAAAACAACTCCAACTTGCTTTAAATTATGTTGATTTCATTTCTTAAATTTAACTCCTACACATTCCGACAGTTGTACTGCGTTGCTGCTCATGGAACCAACAATAAGTATAATAATCAAAGCTGATCCCTCGTGTGCTCCCAAAATATTTGTTAGAATTTTAGAACAAGACAAGAAGAAAGCTACAAAGAATGAATCTAATTAATCTTCTGTTCATGATGAAGTATAATCAAGAATCTTCTACTGCTGGATTAGTATATCTCTTATCAATATAAACTTACAATTATGTCTATAGCAACACAACACTAGTGTTTGAAAACTCCATCCTCCACGATAATCATGTTGTAATCTTTTGGTAATTGATACCAAATTTATTTAGAATAATTCTTAAATTCTGATGCAATATTAGATTGCATGTAATCCTTAAATAGGATATGTTGAGACAATTGAATTACAACATAAAATTAAAATAAAATTTGTAATGTAGTGATAATTCTTATGACAAAAGAAATGACTTTAGTATCCTTGTGTAATCAAAGATAATAAATGTATAATATTATTACGAGAATAACGTAACATGATTTAATATATTTGATTAATTTAATTAAAATTAATTTTATTAAACTTTAATCTAGTATAATAATTTAATTAATTACTAAAGAAACATAGTCAAAATTAATGTTAAAATCACACATCAAATGTTTTGTATAATATAAATGAAAGAGCATTTAATAACTTCTGTTATTCACATAAATCTATGATAAAATTTAACCTATATCAATCATAACCATTAAATTGATACACATCATTTAATAGATCACTATACACAATCAAACGTTCGCTTCACTTAGAGTATAACTTAGAGTAGATATACTTTAGTTTAATATATTTCGAAATCAACATTTTAATACTTAAACCTTTTTTATACACATACAATCTAAAATTATTCTTCTGTTTTAATTTCTGAACGAAAAACATGCATGTACATATGCTTATTAGATTAGCGTAAAAGAATCATATCTTCTTCAACCTTAAGAAGTTTTCACCGTTTCAGTATCTCGTCTTTATAAACTCAAAAGAAAAAAAAAGTCAATTGAAAAGGAAGAGAGAGTTTGACAAGGACAAGAGACGGTAAAATGATTTTTCCTCATAATATGCATACAACATGATTTTTCCAATAATTAAGATAACTGCAAAAAATAACTGACCCCTAATTGAACTAGTTTCATCTCTTATTATTTTTATTTATCATTAGTTTCAGTTTCTTAATTTGATATTAAAATTGTGTATGAGTATTAATAATATTAGGTTTTCCTTTTTACTTTTACAAACGGAAAGTTAACAATTTTGAACATAATTCAATGATTTTTTTTTCATTTAGTCTAATATTGCATGGTAAACAAATTTCCTTCAAAATTTTGTATAATTTTATACTTATATGATTTTCGAAATTTAAGGTAACCCCCAGTTTTGCATTGATATACAATCAAGTTAAAATGCAATATTATTTTTTATCGAAAAGCTACAAATTTCAATATGTTTTACCTTGGAAATTTTGTGGTTTGAAAATTTGCACTCATTAGCAAAAAGAATTTAGTTCGGCCCCTGGTTAATTAGAGGGCTTACTGTCATTTCTCTTCTCTATATTTACAGCATTCGGTTGTGGTAGAGACACCTGACCGAAGTAGTTTTCCCGTACCTTGGTAAACATGATCAGCTCGCTACACAATGAGCTTAAAGCTACAAAAATGTATGGGATTAGTTTTAAGTGCAATGCAAAAAATTAGTTTTCTAGGCATGTCGAGGCCTAGATTTATCTCTAATGTACATCATATCATTGTAGAAATTATCATCGATAAAGGTTTTATCTGTTTTAATATAAGTAAGAAACCACACAGCCTGTTAAATGAAATTACTTTCACCCGCCATTGTCGTCTTTTTGTTTGAAGCTATTATGAAAACTTAGAAATACTTTTTAACGAAACACATAATATATTAAGTACTTTTATGCTTTTTTTTTTGAAAACCTGAATAAATTAGTTATCAAACAACATTCTTAGATATATTCTTGTTCCTTATCACTAATTGCTTCATAATTCTAAAAGTGCAAACCAAATGTATTGTTAAATCCATAGAGTATGTAGGGATTGTAGGAGATTAGAAATACTTTTTAACGAAACACATAATATATTAAGTACTTTTATGCTTTTTTTTGAAAACCTGAATAAATTAGTTATCAAACAACATTCTTAGATATATTCTTGTTCCTTATCACTAACTGCTTCATAATTCTAAAAGTGCAAACCAAATGTATTGTTAAATCCATAGAGTATGTAGGGATTGTAGGAGATAGAAAGTAAAAACAGAGTGAGAAAGATCAGTAAAGGAAGAAGATGATTTGTATTCTTCTCTTGCTATTCTATTACAGTCGTTGTTATATGTATATTGTTGTCTATCTTTTCAATTGTAATAGAAAGGACTATAAGTTGGTTACAATCTCTCATGATAGCTTATCACTGGAGAAGATAACCCATAACTAACTTGCTGAGGTGTTGTAAGTTGATGCATGTGAGGCTGAGCATATGGCAGCATTGGAGTGATCCAAAGGCTGCTAAGAGGGAGCTTGAGCATTCTGTTGATATAAGCTATTGCTGTCCTTCGAGTTCTATATGGGTTGCATGGGCTGCTTGCTAGATTTGCTCTGTGATGAGGTAGGTTGTTTGACAATAGCCTTATCATACCCCCACCCTCAAGCTAAAGTTTGGTGAAACCATATTTAACTTGGACTTAAGATATGAGAATTGAAAACCATAAAGTGACTTGGTGAGTATGTTTGCTACTTGTTCACTAGAAGAAATGAAATTGATTTGAAGCTGTCTTGCCAAAATTGTCCCTGAAAAAATGGATGTCAATTTTAATATGTTTTATGCAAGCATGACAGCCATGATTAAATGCTATTGATGTTGTTGCCCCCTCATTATCATACCAGATAACAGGAAGGGAAGGAGAGGACAAGTACATGAGGGACTGAATCCAAATGATCTCAACAGTAGTGTGAGCCAATGCTCTATACTCACTTTCAATGTTACTCATAGAAAAAAAATGTTTAGGACCTAGAAATCGGTGTAGGACCAAGGAACACAACAAAGCCATTGGTTGAGTTTTTATCATCAATGTAGCTTCTCCAATCAGTATCTGAGAACGCTTAGATTTTAAATGAACTAGATAGTTAGAGAAGACCACTTTCATGCATGGAGCCTCTGAGGTACCTAAGAAGTCTCTTAGAAGCTTCCTAGTGAAGGGTAGTGGAACAATGAAGATATTGACATAGTTTGTTGACAATAAGGCAATATCAAGCCTAGTGATAGTGACATACTGAAGTTCCTTAAGAAAACTCCTATGTTGAACTATATCTGATAAAGGACCACCTGCATCCTTTGTTAATTTGGTCGTAGAAATTACAGAAGTGGGGTAAGGCTTGGATTCAAAAATTTTGAACTTTATTAGAAGACCATTAATATACTCTCTCTATAAGAGAAACGTGCCTTTTGTCAGAGTAAGTGACTTCTATGCCTAAGAAATAATTAAGTGTTTCAAGATCCTTAAGCGAAAATGCTAAGTTCAGATCTGAAACTAGCTTAGAGATGTATTTGGAATCATTACTAGTGATGAGGATGCCATCTATATATAAAAGTAGGTAAATTATCTTACAAGCTTGATGAAGAATAAACTTGGAGTGATCTGATTGAGCATACTTAAAGCCTTTATGTATAAGGGTTAGTTTGAACTTATCAAACCAGGCTCTTGGGGCCCTGTTTAAGTTCATAAAGAGTTTTGTTTAATATGAAAATATAACGTGGGTGTGCATGGTCAATAAAACCTTCTAGTTGTGGCATATACACAGTTAAGGATAGATGACCATGTAAGAAAGTATGGTTAACATCCAACTATCGCAGTGGCCAATGGCAACTGCCAAGACTAAATCAAACAGTGACTGGTTTTACCATAGGACTGAAAGTCTCAGAATAGTCGAGGCCTGGTGTTTAGTAGATCTCTTTTGCTATAAGTCTAGCTTTAAACCTGTGACATGAGCCATCAACATTGGGTTTTAGCATAAAGACCTACTTGCTTGCCAACTAGAATGAGATTTAGAGATGGAGGAACTAGATACCAAGTATTGTTCGTAATTAAGGCATTGAACTAAGATTTCATTGCATGTTTCCAAGATGGGTGAGCTGAGACAGTTTTCACACTTGAGGGTTCATAGGGAAATAAGGCAGTATTGTAAACTTTAAGCTTAAAGATGCATGCTTTTGACCTAGTGACCATATAATAAGTGTTTGCTGGTGTGAGGAGTGAAATTGTGACATGTGAAGCAGTGGAAGTGACAGTGTTAAAGTGAGGTGAAGGAACACAAGATGGAGAATAGAGTATATTACCTACTAAGGAGACCTGAAAGGATGGTTGCTCATGAGTTGAGTGGACTTGAGAAAGAGTTGCACCTGACTTTAAGCTAATGTCTCTACCAATAAAAGGAGAAGATGAAATTGACCAACATGGCATAGGTGTATAAGTAATGGTGGACGTAGAATTAGTGTTAGACTAGTGTGTTGGAAAACCTGACTTAAAGGGAAAGTAAAGTTCATCAAAAACTACATCTATGGTAATTAAATTTTTTCTGTGGGATGATATAGGTAGCCCTTGTGAGATGAAGAGTAACCTAGGAAAACAGACATGGTGAACCTAAAATCTTGTTTGTGTTG
Organism: Datisca glomerata; assembly: GCA_003255025.1. Taxonomy (NCBI): domain Eukaryota; kingdom Viridiplantae; phylum Streptophyta; class Magnoliopsida; order Cucurbitales; family Datiscaceae; genus Datisca; species Datisca glomerata. Next base: position 834,807 of record QANY01004517.1, on the reverse strand, counting down.
ATGGTAAGGTCTTAGGTGAGGAAAACAAGCATAACAAAAAGGTTTGAGGAAATGGTAGTCATGTTGTTGGTGAAAAAGTTTGTAAAAGGGTGGGAGTTATGTAAGATAGCGATGGGAAGCCTGTCAATGAGATAAGTTATTGTCTGAAAAGCATACCACTAATAGTTGAGAGGCATGGATGCATGAGCTAAAAGGTTAAGGCCAACTTCTATAATATGCCTATATTTTCTCTCAGCCTTCCCATTTTGATGGTGTGTATGGGGGAAGGGGTGTCTAATTAGATGCCATTGGTAAGTAAGTAGTATAAGAAATATTTGTACTCACCCCCCATTCTGCATAGGCTTTAAAGAAAAGGAAGGTTGAAAAAGCTTCAAATTTGAGTTTTAGCAGTTATATCCATGCAAATCTAGTATACTCATGGATATAATACCTAAAACCATTTGATGTTATTGGGGATGGACCCATAAGTCTTTGTGAATAAGCTCTAAAGGCTTTTGAGTGATTGTGTGAGAGGGTGGGTGTGTGAGTTTGTGGCTCATCCCAATTTGGCATGCATGATAGACAATCAACTTCTTAACATGTGAGTTCAGTTTTAGTTGTGTTAGAAAACGATTAGTGATGGCTTAGCTTGTGATGCTAGAGTGATGCTAAAACAGAATCGGAAGACTGAACCTCAGTAAATAAAGTAGTAGAGGGAGATCGAACATTGATATTTTCATTAAATTTGACTAAAGAGTCCGTTACATTCTCAGAGGGTTGTAAGTCCTCATATGTAATTGAGATGTACAAATATAAGGTTTTTTTGGAGAGAGTAACTCAAAGCAGCATGTGTATTCCTCTTAGGCATATATACGTATATCCTTCTCCAAGAAGCTTGGGTATGGGGCTTACCTAGCTAGCTGTGTGGTAATCCTGAGTCTTTTTGTGTTTTTGGCTTGTGTTTGTTTCTTGGGTATGCTTCTTGTTGTTGTTTTGCTTTTGAGGTTATATATTTTCTTTCTTATTATCAAAAAATATATAGCTAAAAAAAGACTGAGAGAATATAAATAGTTTTTGGGTTAAAAGATAAATTTCATTAAACAAAAAAGAGAATACAATACAAGGGGTTTACCCGAGGACATAAAAGCACCAAGAAAATGTAAATAGTTTAATATATAATATAAGTGAATTTAACGTAAAAAAACAAATTTGTAGGTAAAGTTTAAAATGAGTGATTATGCACGAACAGATCATAATTCTAAAATTTACCAAGTGACATGTTAGGTTACAACATCTATTTATAAATGACTGATATTTCACTCCATCAATTAAAGTTTGTGTGTATGCAATTAAAAAAAATAAGAAGAAGAATAAATCATAAGAGCAAGGCCAATTCTCTAAACACGAGCTAAGATTCCGGCGTTGTTCACTGAGAAAATACTTAAGAAAAAGAAAGAAAAAATAAAGAAGAAGAAAGGAAGTTTCCTTTTGGAAACTCAGAGAGACACTGATAGATATATTACGTAATTGAATAATAAAGCCGGCCTTTGCACGACCTCTTGTTATTAGATATAATCCCAGTGAGAGAGAGAAGAGAGAAAACACAATCTTTGCTTCAAAATATAATTTAAGATTGGAATCTCTACTGAAAATCTGATTCTGTTCATTTGTTTGCATGAAATTATAATATGATTTTTTCCAAAGTGTTTTTACCCTTAGTTTTTTCAACCCATTCGTGGCTGCCCAGCACGACTTTAAGAACCGCATCTTTAAATGCTGGCACTTAGGCCATCAATATATATATGCATAGTTATATATAAATAAACAAATAAATATATATATATATATACATATATACACACACATATATGCATATATGCACACAGGTATATGCATAGGGGTATATATATAGATATATATACACAGTTTTTCTTATAATTTTTTTTGGATTGATAGTATGAAGTTTATTGTGTTTGAAAATCCTTGTTCTGGATTTCCTTTTCCCATTATAGTTTTAAGGCGTTCGTCTTTGGAATTTGATGAAAATGATCTAAAATTTTACTATATACATATGGTCTGTTTAGAACTTAAAGTAGTTATAGTAGTTAACATAATTCTTCAAACCAACCACTGTTTCCTTTCATGTATTATGAAATTGTAAATTATAAGATGAATCTATAATTCAATTATTTGGATATGGTAATAAATTTATTTCTATAATTCAGTTTTTTAATCGAATCTCACACCAAACATATGTGTGTATCAATTACTTAATTTAGTAAAGGGGTTAAATATGAAAAACCCCTGCAGTTCGGATGTTTTGTGACATAACCCCACACAATTTGTTTTTATCCAATTTAGTTCTTACACCAATGTTCCATAAAATCTTGAAAAACTCGTTATTTTTAAAGTATCTCCACCTAAGAAAGACGTTTACTTTCCTTTCAAACATCGTTTAAGACACAAACCCCCAGGGAGAAAAATCGAGGGTTCGTGAAAATTAAGGGTTCCTAAACTTATATTGAAAGTCTGAGAGTGTATTAAAACATATAAGACATAATTAAGACTTAATAATCTACATGAAATAATACATGAATTTTAGTAGATGAAGACTCATTGGAAGATGGTAAGTTTGTTGGATAAGGAAATATGTGTAAATTTTGTGCATGATAACATTAATATTAACGTAATTTTGTGGTCTTTTCACAAAAATTTGAATTGCAAGTATTAAATTTGCTAAACAGTTGTGCGTGAATGTGATCCTAAAACAACCAGAAAGTCAGAGGATGTTTTGACATTTAGCGATTTAATAAGCTAAATCGTTGTCCAATGAAATCAAATTGCCTTTGAATTAATATAGTCGACTAATATACGGATAATGACTTAGTTGTTAGTTCAACTAGTCATAGTGATACCGTTGCCTTCAAATAATCTACTATATGTTTACTAACTTTTATGATAGAGTATTTAGATTGAAAATTAAATTTGGGATTTAGATTAGAATTTAGATTTATGATTATGATTACGATATTTATTATAACTTTAGTAATATAGATTTGGATTAGGTTGAATTATACTAATTTACTTAAATGCCCTCCAATGTAAAATGTAGATTTTTACAATATTTGTACATAATTATATTTTTTGTGTATGCGATTATTCATAATTTTAACTTGCAATAAAAATAAATTTCAATATTTAATAAATATAATTATATTTCTATAATGGAAACGGAAAAGAAAAGGATAAGCAATTAGTATTCATAGTAATTATAATATGGACATTTATAAATATACACATATGTAGATATCGTATTTTGTCCGGTCTAATACATTAAATATACATATTTTATATTTTGACTCATATAATAGTCTAAGACTATATGTATAATTTGAAAACTAGTCCAATACTAAAATAAGAAAAGTGATCCAATGACTAAAAAGTAAAAAGTGAGCAAAAAAAGACTAAAAGTAAAAAAGGCAAACCCTAATTTTGCCTATAAATAGGGGAGATGTTTTCACTTGAAGGGAGGTCTCTTTGGAGGGTGAGAAAATGAAGCCATTTTTTAGAGTGAGAAAGAGAGGGATTGGAGTGAGAAAGAGAGGTGATTTTAGAGAGAGGAAGAACTTCTATACTTCTATTATTTTCATATTCTTCCATTCTTTTTCTTAAGGTAGCTTAAATGTCTTGTACATTTGCTCATAATATATCTTGCTCATCTCTCTTCTTCATATTCATGTAGTTGATATATTTTGTATATTTTTTCCATACATAAGTTGATTGTTCATTCTTTATCATTTCTCTTACTTTAAATCTTAACTCTTTAATTTCATGCATTGATGATTTTTTTATAAGTTGGATAATAAGATGTTTTTGTCATCAACTCAATTAATGAGGATGATGATAAATCTTTTGAGGGGTGAAAAAATTAACTCAATGTGAATCAACCCTTTAATAGATTGAAAGTGTACATTTGATGCAAAGATCTCCTAGGATAATCTCTCGCACATAACAATGCATAAAATAGAGAGTAAAACCTCTATACAAGATTATGCAAATATCTAAGTTTTAAAATTTTCATTGTTCCTACAAGTCTTTTCTTTTTAAAAACTTATGTTCATCATTTTTGTGACACTTGTTTAAACTAATTATCATCCATGATCATCCCATTTGCTATTTGATTAGCAATGAATAATGAGAGAATGAAGGAAAAATGGTAATTAGTAGACTAAGTAGTCAAAAATAAAAAAGTGGACATATTTATGTTAAAAAAATATATTGTTTTTCATCATTTTTCTTTCATTTTTTATCATTTATTTATTTAATATTATTATTATTATTACTATTATTATTATTATATCATAATATATTATATTAAAAAAAAGTGGTGAGCAAGAAAGGAGAGTTTCCTCTGTTGTTGCAATAGAGGAAAATCTTCCTCTGTTGCAGCAAGAGCTGTAACGCAGCTCTTGTATTATTATTATTTTTTAATTTCTTTCTCTTTCCTTCTCTTTCATTTATTACATAGTTTTCTTTACTTTATGCTTGCATGTATTATTTTTTACGCATGTATTATTTTTTATGCATGTTTTATATAATCTCAACATTTTTATGTTTTCTATAATTTGGCATCTTATAACTTTATCTCTATTCTTTTACTTCCATTTTGTTGTAATTATTAACATTTATTTTCTTTACATGTTTATTTATTTAGCATTCTTATATCGTCATGCTTATAATGTGATTCTTGCGTTATTTCTTTATTATTAGAGTTAATGTTCATGTATGTGTGGATTATAATTTTAACAATTAGATTTAAATTTTGTTACTTCCATTATTTAATTTTCACTAAACAAAAGCCGACGACGGAATTTGAGATTTTCGGGATACCAAATTTCTCGAACTACTGAGGTGATGAGTTATTTTTGGGATACCGAGAATAACTCTAATAATGCTTTGATTTAAAAAGATATAATAAGAATACAAAAAATAATTTTTCAATGGTCTTTGAACCGCCCATTAGAGACAAATTATTTTGTTCATTTTTACGATACAAAATGCACCAAATAGGACATTCAAAAATGAATCTCTTTAACCTTTGCCTTAAAATAAAAAAGTGGATAGCATTTGATTAAATTTGATAACCATTTTATAATGGGTGTTATGGGGTGCTAATACCTTCCCCACACACAAACGACTCCCGAATCAACTTTGAATTTTCATAGACCAAAATTTTCATCTTAAAATCGGGTGACCAATCGCACTCTAAAATGATTGGTGGCGACTTCAAATTTCTTTTTCCTTCAAAAAATGATTTTTTTAATCGCCGCTCCGCGTCGCGCGCACGTTACGACAGCTTGGCGACTCCACTGAGGACAAATATTGGTCTAACCATTTTTAGATCGATAGAGAGTCAAGCTAAAATTTTATCACATGTTGTCCTTCTTGTATGGCTCTTTGTTTGTTTATTTGATTCTTTGTTTTTTTCATGCTTATAGTTGTACAAAGTTTGTTTTTAGATGTATGTTTATTTGCATAATTCCTAATATTCACACACATACACTAGCCCCATATCTGGGCTTTCCCTTTAGGATTAGAGAGAATGAGTAGTGGAATGCCTTCGTGGAATTGAGGTTCCTGTGCAGGCTCATGTAAGTTCTCACTCAGGTCGACCCTTTCAGATACCGTTTGGGGCCCCCTGTTACTCTATTCGGATAACAGTGTAGACAACCTGGGAGCCTATTAAGAGATTTTTAGAGCCCACCTCATGACCAACGTTGGATTTCTGCTGAAATATGATATCATGATTAATTTTGTGCATGTATATATGTCTTGTGTCACTTAAACATGTTTTTTCTTCATTATTTCACTTCTAACTTCATCTTTCTGTTTTGCATACATGCATCATGCTGGGTAATAGAGATTGTAAAGAAGTATTCAATTCATTCATATTTTAGAGACCATGACTCCCACTTCGAGTATGGTTGAAGATCAAGTTACGGTAGCCTAATGGTCAGAGGAATCGCAGAAACATAAAGGAGATTGTCTGAAAAAGGAAGACGTTGTTCTTTTACCAAGGTTGAAGAAGATATGGGAGGATTTTTCACCAGAGCAGAAAAGTTTGTTTGTCGAAAAATATGGTCACATAGCTTATCTGTTGTATATTGTAGTCAACATTCCCGTCCTTGAAGCTTTAATACATTTCTGGGACCCTCATTATAGATGTTTCACCTTCAAAATAATCGATCTTACTCCCACAATTGAAGAATATCAAGCACTACTGAATGTCCCGTTGCAAAATGCAGACAAAGTATATAACCATGACAAAAATCTCATGTTGAAGAGAGCTTTGTCTAAACTCTTGGTATTGTCCATGCGTTTGAGATTGAGAAAAGGTTGAAAATTAAAGGGAAAATGAGTGTGTGCCGTCGGATTACCTCCTAGATCTCACCCAAAATTTCTTGAAGGAGGATAAGGGCATGACTCTTTATACTCTGTGTATTTATGGCATCGTGTTATTTCCAAATATCCAAGATTATATGGATGATAAAGTGATAAAAATGTTCCTTCAAGTCAAACATGGTGTTAACCCTGTTATCTCAATTCTCGCTGAGACTATCCGTTCTTTGAATCACATCCGAGTGTTTGAAAAATGAAAGTTCATCGGCCCTTCAACTCTTTTGTGTATTTAGATTCTCAGCCATCTAAGATATCCAAAGCGTGCTCAAAGGGGGACAACTGTAGATACTGTATTTTATCCGGTTTAATACATTAAATATACATACTTTGTATTTTGGCTCATATAATAGTCTAAGACTATATGTATAATTTGAAAACTAGTCCAATACTAAATTAAGAAAAGTGGTCCAAGGACTAAAAAGTAAAAAGTGAGCAAAAAAAGACTAAAAGTATAAAAGGCAAACCCTAATTTTGCCTATAAATAGGGGTGAGGTCTTCACTTGAGGGGGGTCTCTTTGGAGGGTGAGAAAAGGAAGCCATTTTTTAGAGTGAGAAAGAGAGGAATTGGAGTGAGAAAGAGAGGTGATTTTAGATAGAGGAAGAGCTTCTACACTTCTATTATTTTCATCTTCTTCCATTCTTTTTCTTGAGATAGCTTAAATATCTTGTACATTTGCTCATAATATATCTTGTTCATCTCTCTTCTTCATATTCATGTAGTTGATATCTTTTGTATCTTTTTTTCATACATAAGTTGATTGTTCATTCTTTATCATTTCTCCTACTTTAAATCTTGACTCTTTAATTTCATACATTGATGATTTCTTTACAAGTTAGATAATGAGATGTCCTTGTCATCAACTCAATTAATGAGGATGATGATAAAGCTTTTGAGGGGTGGAAAAATTAACTCAATGTGAATCAACCCTTTAATGGATTGAAAGTGTACATTTGATGCAAAGATCCCCTAGGATAATCTCTCACACATAATAATGCATAAAATAGAGAGTAAAACCTCTATACAAAATTATGCAAATATCTAAGTTTTGAAATTTTCATTGTTCCTACAATTCTTTTCTTTTTAAAAAATTATGATTATAATTTTTGTTACACTTTTTTGAACTAATTATCATCAATGATCATCCCCTTTACTATTTTATTAGCAATGACTAATGAGGGAAGGAAGGAAAAATGATAATTAGTAGACTAAGTAGTCAAAAATAAAAAATGGACATATTTATTTTAAAAAAATCTATTGTTTTTCATCATTTTTCTTTCATTTTTTCTATCATTTATTTATTTAATAATATTATTATTATTACTATTATTATTATATCATAATATATTATATTAAAAAAGAAGTGGTGAGCAACAGAGGAAAGTCTTCCTCTATTGCAACAAGAGCTGCAACGCGTAATAAGAATTATACATTCAAAATATAAACAAAGTGTAGAGGCTTAGACAAAATCATAATAAATTCGATCATAATTCTCGTTGACTGGGCGCTAAGAGAATAACAATCATAACATTCCAAATCTTTTACATAAAAAGTCTTATTTAGAGACTTAGATATAAAATCATGATGCATTAACTCACAAGTAGTTAATGTGAGCATCAACATCATTCCAGTCACCATAATTAACCAAATAAAGAACATAAGTCGACAATTTAATAATGTGCAACCTATAATTTTCAGAATACTCAGAACAAAATCACACTAATTTATTCTTTGTGCAAATTAATAAATAACAGTGCATAAGAATCTTACCACCATTGCAATTTCTATTTAAGCGTAGAAAAACCAAATCATCGACAAATCTATTTCTACATTTAAGCAAAACAGTCGGAAAGACGACATTCTTGTTCACCTATTCAAGGAAACTACACAACCTACCAAATATGGCACCTGAGAAGCTATTTAAAAGTTCAAACTTCTATAAAGCCAATTAAAAATGGAACAATCTCTTTAACGAAAAGAAAAGCTTCATAAAAACAAGTTCTTAACCAACGAAGGAAAACAGAAGAATAAGACAATGTACTTTAAACCATTTTCTTGTACTATGGGGAATTTCCCAATTACAACCTGCCAACAAAGAGGACTTCTTACAATACTTCAGGCAATAAATACTAAAACTGAATAAAAAAACTCAAATTGCTAGAGGAGAATTTCTCTATAACTAAACATGAATTTCTCAGAGAATAGAAAATTGATTGTGTAGGGACCTCATTATCAGAATTCAAGCCTTCAATTGCTTAGATAAAGCTCCTAGATGATCCAATTTTTGTCTGGAATGCTCCTAAACGATTTCTCTGGAATGCTCTTAACCGCTCCAAATTTCTCTGAAACGTAAAATGGGCAATGACCATTACATAATTAGTCCTAGAGAGAAAAATATAGAACAGATGAGCAATTACTTGAGGATTCAAATCAATCGAAAGAGGAACTAATGAAGTAAAGAAGACAGTATTATAGGCGAAGAAAGAAGTAAAGAAGAGGTCTGGCCCACGAACCGATACGAAAGACGCAACACTCAAATCAGAAGATATGTCCAAGTTTGAGTACTATGCCCTCAATCTTGAACCGGGGGCTAATATAAATAGTGAGCCACATCATCAAGAATGACGTGGAAAAAGGAAACGTGGCGTCTAAAGATAGGCCCACGTGACGCTTACGTGGCATAACGATGAACAAAACATGATGATAACAAAATATGTTTGTAAGGGACGCCCCTAAACATATAAAAGGTGGTGATCCCATTATATGAAATTATACGTTGAAGTGTCGTACTTTGTCTTCTAACTTAGTGACAAAAGTTCGAAGGTCTTTCCTTACTTGAGAACAATCTGGAGCTATAGTTTGATAGGATTAGGATAGTGTTACTGTCTTCTTTACTTCATCTATATAAAGGGGTCATTGGTGTCATTATAGGTATCATCAATTCCACGTTTCCTGAGGCCACACACTAGAGAATATCCCTCCCTTGGAGTTCTCCTCAGCCTTAGAGTAGTAAAAACATTTGACAGCTTCCGGTCACACATCTCTCACGTTCCCAGACTTACTTGTCATAGATTAGGTCACTCAAATCACACATCACCCAAAAACCCCTAAACAATATGTTTTAAATCTATTGACTATATATTCTTGTACTTATTGACTAATTTTAAATTATTTTTTATTCGAAACACTCCTTAAATAGATAAAGGACATTTCAATAATTATTGGCAGTTAGAATAGTTGGCTATTTACCTAACATTCTAGAAAACCTAACGTTCACCAAAAAGGGAGAATTATAGAAATGGCTAGAATATGGTAAATAATATATTTACATATGTGTAATTTTAGTAATTAAATTATTTACTTCAGTCAAGTTCTGTAATTTTTGCAAATAAAAATATTTTTGACCATTTTTATAGTTTGAGCGGAAAAGTTGACTTTTTCTATCATTGTCTGTATAAAAAAGTATAATCAATTTAAGAAATATAAAGTAATTACACCAAATATACAATTTTTGATAATCAATTTAAGAAATATCAGATTTTTTAAATTATAGGTAAATAGTAGATTTTAGTACCACGTCATCAATCAACTGTTTATGAATTTGTATTTCACAATTTTAACCTTTGATTTACAAGTTTCATAATCAGATTTGGTAGAGTCCTTGCATTTAATTAAATATTTCAGAATTTATTGTCTTTCAATTCAAATTTTATATTCTAATTTTAATGATTGATTCTAATTCTGATAAGGTAAATGACAGTTTTCTTGTGTCACGTCATCGATCAACTATTGACGAATTCTGATAAGGTACACGTTAAATCTCTAAGATGTTATATATAGACGATCATCAATTTAATCTAAATTATTGACTAATTAGGAAATATGCTATTTACCTAAATCTATTGAAAACCTGCTATTTTTTAAAGCGCCCCCCTTAAAGTTGTCTATTATGCATCCTAAAAATATATAGGATTGTAAGATCCTCCAAATTTATGATTCTACCTATGAATCAGATCATAGAGATTAGATATGATCGTAAAATCGTAAGATCCTACTATCCGAATTAGTTTCAGTATAAATTACAGTTACAAATTAGAAATGCAGTAGTAATGTACTTTCTCTCTAATTCATCTTGGATGAAACACCGAACATTGAAAGAAATTGAAGAAAACCATAATAATAATTTAAAACCGAAATCGAGATGAATTAGAGAGTACATTACTACTTCTTAATTAATTGGGAAGAACTTTACATTCACACATATACAAATATAAACTATGAAAATACTAGTTCAAGAATTGAAAAACATTTTTTGTTTCAAATGACTGCAAGTTTAACTAAACTATAAACCATCAAATTCTTCTTCTAATTTTCTACAAAAAATAAAACAAATAAAAATTCCCAATTAACTGTAGAAATCAGCGTATTAAAAAAGCTTTTGCTTGTGGAGTTTTAGATTTGAACTAATGGAATAAGAAATATAATAATATTAGCAAAGGCTTGTATTCCTCGTGCAACTATTATTAGATAAACTATATTGAAATTCTTTTTGGGCAAGTAATTTATATTCTGAAAGTCCCCGACACTAATAGATGTATTGCATTTAAATTATATATTATCGGGAGGTGTGGTGCTATAAATTATTTTTTAACATGTCATCAATTATTTGTTAACTAAATTATACGTTTTTCTAATATTTATATAATTATTGAGACAACTATATATGGTTATAAATACGTGAAAAGTCAGTTTAATATATACAGACACACGTATTTTGTCTTTTTATTTCATGACAATAGACAACGACCATATCCAAATTAAGTTCGAATACAAGAAGTTAAATATGGTTTTGTTTTCTAGATATACTACTAACATTTAAAGAGTTGAACAATAAAAATATTCAATTATTTATTGTAAACGATTCGCCACATGAATATAAGAATAACTTAGTTGACTGTGGCAAAGGCCACTTTGGCATAAATATATAGATCTAGACTTGTGATTGGAGGAGAGAGATCATGTATTAGTCCTTTTACATATAGGAATCATGTATTATTTCATACTTTAAAATTAACGTGAAAACTCCTCTCTCTCTCTCATATAAGATGACTATATATTAGTATTCTTTAAATTTTCTTCTTTTCTACGATTACCATCCTACAACGATTAATAACAATCTCGTAATTAATTAACATAGTAAGGTAGAAGAATCATCTATTCCGATTACATTTTTTCAGAGTAGTATATGTAGGATTAAATGTTTACCGTTGAACTAAAAGTTATATCTAGTAGTTAAGGCGCAATTTTATCTCACTTATTTAGTTTAAACACATGCACTCAGGTTTTGACTGTGATTTGACCCCACCAGACCTCCATCACGTGACAGGATGCTGACCTACCTTCCAACAGTATATTATAGTTTGGGGGTGTGATAATTCATCATTGACACACCTGCACCTATCTCAGAGTTTTTTTTTTCTGGTAAGTTAAATGTATTAAACAACCGATTTGATATAATAGAGGCTCATACTTCATGTATATACAATGAAAAAACAGCACCACAGCTAGCGCAACTGCACAGCCTGTTAAGATATCAAAATGAAGGCCCTTGTGATAACTCAATGTACTGCTATGTGGGCTGTACTGAAGAATAAAATGAAAGGAAGAAGGAAAGAGAAAAAGAGCCGAATGAATTCAAATGAGAAGAAGCAAAATGAAGAATGCAGAACGAAGAGAAAGAGGAAAAAAGAAAGCAAGAAAGAGAAATCAATTCTTTATTATATTCCAATGGTCATAAGAGTGTACAACAATGCATAATTTATAGCTACACAAACGCAGTTAACTAGGCCAACTAATTAACTATTTACTGTTTACATGTACAACTTAGCCTTTTTATTTACACTATTAGAACATTCTTTGTACTCTTTATTGGTTTCATGATCCGATATTGATTATTTGATAACTAACAATGCATATGTCCTCTCGTAATTAGTTATACCTTTCAGTTTGTTAGGCTCTTAGCTATAAATAGGTAATTACTCTTTCTATAAATAGGTAATCTGGCTCTTAGCTAGGACAAGTCTCTGGGAAGCTGCAAAAGGTTTGTTTAGACAAAAATCTAAATCAAACATTGTTTACTACAAAATGAAGTTTCAGAAATTATAGAAGGGGGGCTAAAAATGACATAGTACTTGGGACATGCTAAGAAACTAGCTGATAATCTAGCACTTTCTAGACGTCCAATGAGATTGGAAGATCACAAGTACCCCAACTGGGCTTGATTCTCATGAATACAATCCAGTGGTGTGTCAAATAAATGAAAGGGAGAATATAAGCCAGATAGTTCAACAAGCTAAGCTCCTTAGCTATGAGAAAATGATAGAGTAGATGAATGCATGGATTGCTTCCATCAATCTATGACAAGTTTCAGCTAACTACGCTGGAACAAAAACCAATGGTTTTCAAGCTTCCCAACACAGATAATACAACTCATACCGGGGAGGTCAGCATAAAAATCAAGGTCAATTCACAAATAAGCAACGACAACAATCAAAATTAGAACAGTTTGTCAAGTAATCAGGGTCCTTGGCCAAGTCTTGAAAACTTGTAACATTCTTAAGAGAGACATGACATAGGAAATTAGGTCATTCCAGGAATAGATTCCTTGACCATGTCTTGAAAACTTGTAATCGAACAATCAAATCAATGAAAATTCTAGTTTTTGTGAAGCTTTTCAATTTAGAAAGTCTCATTTATTTCTTTTTAAAGTTTCAGATTCCCATGCTTCTAACCGTATTGATCTTATCCATATTGATCTCTGAGGACCCTCCCCAGTGATATCCCACTTTGGTTTCAAGTATTGTATACACTTTATTGATGATTATATATTAGACTTGACTTTATCCAGTAAAGAAAAAATCATATGCCTACAAGGTGTTCGTTCTGTTTAAACACCTTGTGGAATGAAAAACAAGGTTGAAAGGAAAATTAAGTGTCAAACTACATGGTAGAGCTAGGGGGTAAGTACGACTAAAGTTTTTCTAAGATAATCAAATGGCAAGGGATAGAATTCGACGCTGCTATCCTCTCACTTTGCATAAAATGGTAGAGCTGGGAGGAAACATTATTGACATATAGTGGAAACTGGGTTAACCCTTTTAACTCAAGCTCATATGCCTCTCAAATATTAGTGTGAAGCATTCCAAACATATGATTTTCTCATTAACAGACTGCACACACCAGTGTTGGAAGCACACTCTCTTTACATTATTCCATAAAACAACTGCCTATGCCTCTCTAAAAAATTTTGGTTGTGCATGTTTTCCTTGCCTTAGACCCTACTAGGAACTCAAGTTTCAATTCCACACCTTTAAATGTGTCTTTCTAGGATATAGTGATACTCATAAGGGATATAAATATGTCAATTTTACTGGCTAAATTTGTTGGGCATAATGCCCTTAAAGCATATGCAAAGACATTTAATTTGGAAATTAATAAAAATATATTTTTCTTATAATTGTCTTTTCTGAATTATTATTGAATAATTTATATAAATATCTAAAAATTCAATATTCATTAATGAGACTATGATCTAATATTAGTACGAGAAGATTAAGATCATAGATAATGAATAAAATAGTCCGTAACATATTAAAATATATAATCTTTAATAAATGGTTGCTAGTACGGTTCGCTAAGCATCTTGAATGCAAGTAATCTAGATCCAGATCACTGATGTAGATAGACATTTTAATTAAAGTACTTTATATAATTAGATTAATATGACAAGTCTGATGTAAATTAATATCTTTATTAACTTATCGTTTATCATAAAGATTTAATACACATCAATCTGATCATGATGTGTAGATCAATCTAATCTTGAGCAGTCATGAACTCATATACATGTCTACTGGATTTTTTGATTCACTCGTTAAGGTTCATTTGAAAAACAGACTAGTGATTTTTATTTTGGAGATTCAGTAATATGGATGGTTGTGAACATGATCTTACAAGATTTGGAATCCAAGATTTCTTAACGGATCGTATATTAGTTTCCTTAAATGTTAATTCTGAAACCGAATGATTATTGAGCTCAAATTTATAATACGATTATAAATTGACCATTCACTGGTGAATTAATGGTACTTATGAATCAAGAGGTAATTAGAAGAGTAAAACGGTACAATTCTAATTTATGAACCAATAACTGAAGGACATAACTACGTGAAATGATTATATCAGTGGACTAAACGAGATTATTCTGTAATACAAATAGTGCAATTCCATATTTATAGAGGAGTAATAATAGAATTAATAAATAAAATTATTTAATTAAAGAGCTTAATTAATAATATGATTTATTGAGATTTAGGATTATGGGTCAATGATCCCCGAGCCACCTCTTTACTACACAGTTTAGGGTGTGAATGTTTCAAGACATAAGAAAAGAACTAGCTTGCAAAATGAATTAAATTTCTGAGGCAAACATATAATTATGAAATAATTATGTGAAATTAATTAATTAAAGATTAATTAATTAAATTATTTATTGTAATTTTCAGAAATTATAATTAAATAATTATATTGATTAGTTTGTATTAATCGATAAGTGAGACAATATATTTGATTTATGAAATTAAATAATATTGAACTATTATGAGATAGTAATTTGAATTTAAATTAACTAATCTGTAATTTTTTAACTAATATATAAGTTAGTTGAGAGGTGTGATCAGATAAATTAATTTTGAATTAACTGATATCTAGATATTTATCTGATAAAATAAGTGATAAATTTAAAAAAATTATCACGTGCTATGTCAGACTACCACATGTCAATCACTGTTTTTTAAATCAGGATTGACATGACACACGGTATTGCCACCTGACACTACAATGACACGCAACACACTGTAGTGCCACACGACACTGCAGTGTGGCGCAGACTGTAGTGGGTCCTACTGCAGTGGCACATTTGTAAATAATTTTTTTATGTAAACCTTAAAACCTAATGAACCTTAACCTAATATATATATATATATATATATATATATTATTCTATGGCCTCATGGAAGTAATCTGTGTGATTAATTGTTAATCAAAAGCTCTGCGTATTCTCCAATTCTTTTTTAGAGCTTTGTCTCAAAAAATCATTCTCCAAATCTCTAGATCTCATGTGTTAAGTACATCTAGAAAGAGAAAAATGTTCTTGAATTATTCTACTTGCCCATACATGTCCTAATGTGTTCGAGATTAGTTCGAAAGATCTTGGTGTGGATCTTACAGTCCATTGTTCGTGAAATCCTAAGTTCTTTGTTAGCGAGGACGCTTAATAGACTACAAGAAGTATAATTGATTTTTTTGTATGTTTATTTAATGTATAAATATATAATTGATCCGACGAGAAAAAATATTTTTTGAAACTAGTGACGTAGCAATTATTTTCCAATTGATAAATTTATTTAAACTAAACGTATCCACTGCGCGCCTCGGTTTCCAACAAAAATTATATCTTAAGACATGTAGTGTTTTAATGAAACAAAATTTCATTTTCCCAACACAAACCCGTCTGAGGTGTCAATAGTTATTACCTATCTAAACTTGTTCCCAAGTCTCCCACACCTATAAATTCTAGTTCACCAAACACTTCTCTTTCACAAGTCAATTGACAAGGACTACAAGGCATCTACATGCTACCCCTAAAGTAGTCCAAACCCATGGACTCATTTGCATGCATCCATTTAATTAAATAAGACAGTCTTCTCCATCTGGGAGAATGTTGGGTGAAAGGGGAGAAGATGAAAACAGTCTTCATGACAGATTAGCAGATGAAACTCATGCTAAAATTGAACAAGATGCATACAGAATGAACAACAAAGTGAAATGATGACAAACTTAAGTACAAGTAAAGATCAAGGACATAATATGAAAACAAGGGCCAAAGATGGTATTTACATACCAACAAGATTTCCACCTGACTACGATTTGTGATCATCACAAAAGGCAATGTTCCCACTAAACCAATATCAGGGGAAGATGCTCTAAACTCAAAACAACGGTTCATTGCAATGCAAGAAGAAATAAAAGCTTTGACGGACAGTAAGAGTTGGGTTTTGTCCCCTACTCACTATCCCAACATAGTTGGAAATAAGTGGATATTCAAAAATAAGTGTAACGCTGATGGTACCTTTCAAAAGATGCAAAGCCATGTTAGTTGCAAAAGGTTCATCCAGACATGGAGTTCATTTTTTCAGAAACCTTTAGTATAGTTGTTAAAGCTTCCACTGTCATAGTTGTTCTTACTATTGCGTTATGAGGCAACTAAACATCAACAATGCTTTATTGAATAGAAATCCACATGAAGCACTTTCGATGCAGCAGCCTTATGGTTTTAAACTAAATTTTATCTGTAAGTTACAAAAGGCCTTGTATAGACTAAAACAGACACCAAGTAGAGCATGGTATGAGAAGTTGAAAAATACATTGATAAGCTGAAAGTTCAAAAACTACAAATGTGACACATCACTATTCTTTTGCAAGGACGAAAGTCAGATAATCTCGAAACTCATCTACGTGGATGGCATGATTCTAACAGGAAGTGACGTTTACTCTCTACATAAGCTTGTGAAAAGACTGCGTTACCTTTTGTCTTGAAAATATGGGAAACTTGCATAATTTCCTAGGAATAAAAGTGAGGAGAGATGAGAGAGGTATGTATTGACACATACTATGTACATTGAAGAGTTACTAAAGAAGACAGAGATATGGGAAACACAAAACCTTGTCTACACCAGTAATTGTTGGGAAACAATTGTCTATTTAGATGGTGAATTGGTGAGAAATCCAACTTTTACAAGCATGGTAGGAGCTTTATAGTACTTGTCAAACACCCAACCGATATCTCCTTCATCATAAACAAATTGAGCCAACTTCTTTAAAAACCAAATACTACACACGGGCAAGAAGCTAAAAGGGTTTTGAGGTACCTTAAGAGCCCTTAGGATATGGGACTGCATATAAAACCTTGTAGAAGATATACACTTCAATGTTTTTCAGATGCAGACTAGGCTTGTTGTGTTTATGATAGAAAATCAACGGCTAGACATTGTGTTTATTTTGGTGGCACACTTATTTCATGGTCCTCTAAGAAGCGATAAATTGTTGCAAGGTCCAGTGTAGGGTCTGAAGAATACTGAGCTCTAGCTTAGGTATCATGTGAATCGGCCTGGCTCAAATCACTTCTTCATGAATTGTCACTTCATTGTCCTTTTGTTCCTATTACCTAGTGTGACAATCTTATTGCAGTGCCTTAGCTGCAAATCATGTTTACCATGCGAAAACTAAGCATACTGAAGTTGACATATATTTTGTGAGAGACAAAGTTCTAGCCAAATAACTTGATGTAAGATATGTTCTAGCAAATTAAGGATCAAATAACAGATTGTCTCACAAAGTGTCTTGTCCTTGACTCAGTTTCACTGCCTTATAGAAAAACTTGGAGTAGTTCAATGAGCTTAACCACTCACAAGTTGAGGGGGACTATTATTTACCATTCTGTACCATAGCTAGAGATAAAACAATTTTATATAGATGCATCCATCTTATCTGATTCTCAATCATTCCTAATAGATAGATCTTTGAGATTGAATAAAAAATAGTAGCTCTTGATTTCTGCATTCTAAATTAGTTGTAGGAATTTTGGTTATACAATTAAGAAAAATATATTAATCTATTTGGACATACATGATAAAAATGAACGTGAGTACACACAAATGGGATATTCGAGTGATCTCATATTAAATTGAACTAAACTATATATCTCAATTAATTTTCTCAGAGAAACATCTTATTAATCATTATGATAATTAATTCTTATAAAAAATATCATATTAATAACTTAAAATCGAATTAATTGATTTCATGAACTAGGGAAATCTCTATATATGAGATAAAGAATTTGGTTCTCTATTTTTCTTCTCTCTTTTTTAATCGTTTTTTCAGTCCTCTTCTTTAATCATTTTAGTTCTGTCTTTAATTGACAGTTGAATATTTCTCAATATCCAATTTGCGTTTATTCGAAGTTTTAGAAAGTTGGACAGAGAACTCGTCTGAAAGAGACAGAAACATTAATATATACTTTTTTCCTCTTTGTTTATATATTATGAGGGGGAACACTAATTTGAATAAAAAAAATACACAGAAATAGCAACTAAAATACCACACTTTTCAAGCACCAAGAACATTGAAGCAGGTATCTTCAATCTTATTGGCCAAAGACTACTGTTTTAACTAATTAAGTGCTTTTTTCCATGTTATTTTTTAGAGAAATTGTTATCTAATTAATTTTGGTACAATTATAGACAAATTGGTTTAAATGTTAAACACTGCATTGATTTTCTTGTGTAGATAACCCACTGATATAGGGTAAGAAAATTTTAGTATAATATTATTTCAACCATCAACAACTACTTGGAAGAGTAGTCAGATCTAATTTTGCATCGTTTTAGTATATTGATCAATTACCTTACAAAAGAATCATTCACTTATTATAGAACCAATTTTACGTCCATTTCTCTACTTAAAACTTATTATATGATGATAATTTTGTCCCAACATAATTGTATACAAAAGTGTTAGAGTATTAGGATCTAGGGCATACCCAAAAACTAGACTATGAGTTTGAGGCTACATTAAACTTGTAGTCGGAGTAATTCAATCTTTACTATGATTGAAATATTCCAAAAGGATTATAAGTGTTTACAACCACAAAGTGTGAGGAAACCCTAAGTTTTATTCTCTCAGGCAAAACATCTCTCTTTCTCTCTCTAAAGACTTAAAAGAAACAATAGCCACATCACATGCATATTGATCTTTCGTTTGGTCATTATCATGAAAATATAGTATGAGGCCTCTCGTATTTGAATTGACTATGATACTATGTAAAAATTTTGAGATCTAACTCATACCTTAAGTTTAATATAGATGAGATGAGAGTTATCCATACATATATTCTTATCTCAAAATATATTCTCAATTGATGTGAGATTATTTTCGTAACCGAACAGTCCAATACATACCTTATATAGTGATCCGAGTCACGTCCGTGAGATATATACACAATAACAAAAGTTTCATGTGTTATCCTTGTGATGTGGAATATAGTTCACACTTCATTAATAATCTTTTTAGCCATATCGGTTGGTGGACTTAGTTTGGAGGGCTACTGATAATCTAGATTAAGACCTAAAAATACAATAAATCATTTAGACTTTATTAATTATCAATTAATTTCAAATACCAAATGGTCCCCATTGCTAATTAGTGGTCCAAGTTGCTCAGAAATCAACACGTCTTTCAAAACAACCAACAATATTCAGATTCTAAACTAGACCCTTCAATTTTCTATTATTTTTTTAGAGCTCTCCATGACAATTTTTTTAATTATAATATATTCAATCCAATTTCATCTTAAAAATGTCGACATAGTGTTAAATATATCGAAGAAAAATGCAATTGAATCTTTCCAAAGGGCTGCATAAGAAATATAGAAGTACTTAGCATTGTTCATCTTGTCATGTCGACATTGTTAAATGTAACAAAGAAAACATCCAAATTGAACCCTTCCAATGGCTGCAAAAGAATATGTACTTAGCATTTGTTGATTATTCTTATATTTTTTTTAAATAAAATCAGAAAATTTTCATTAATCTCATCAAGAAGGCCTAAAAATCTCAGATGAATCAAGAGTACCAAAGATCAATGAATGGTCTAGGCATATTGTAGAGAGCTAGCTAAAATTATAGAATCATGATTAAAACTAATCTTAGCTAGTTATCAGCATAAACGAGAAACAATCAAGCACGGTTGACTTAAAGCATAATGTCTTCAACTAAGTTAGACGGCTTCCAATCACCACATGATCCCTTTACTCAGAAACTTAACACCAAGTTTGTTATCTGATTAACCTTATATTTGATACATGAAAGTTTTGGTAGTGGAAATTCAAATATCTCTTTCTTTTTCCTTTTCCTTTTGTACTTTTTCTTTAATTTTAATATCTATTTTGTGATGTATCAATTGAAGAAGGCTATATTGCGGGTGTAACCACATATATAGTAGGGTTAACTGCAAGCTCTTAATTTATAATGTATTATATAAAAATATCTCATAGTTCATAACCAACATGATATTTTCTTTTATTTTTTTTTTGAGTAGATGAAGGAAAAGAGAGTAGATGAAATGAATTGACACAAACGATTTTAAATTAGAATGGAGATATCTATATATATCCCATTAAACAATGTAACGGATGGATTTCAACGTTAAATTAACATGGAAATTATTGATTTTTAAGCTACTAACCAATCATTTATTTTCCTATAAGAATTGTTTACTAGCACCAACAACATCATTAGTACTACACATAAGTTTCATGATTCATGCAACATATTTGTACTACATGTATATGTATGTACGTGCAAACTTAAAAATTCTAAAACTACTCCAGCAACCAACAAAAAAGAAAAAAAAATCATTTAAAAATAATTTATACTATATGTTATATACCTCTGTTTTTCAAAGCAAAACATTATTATATTAGTTTGCTCACGTTCTTGCTTTTTATTCTAATGGCGATTAATATGAATAGCTCCACAACATGCGCAATACATATACATAAAATGATTGCATATTTAAAGTAATGTTGTTTTTAGAGAATTACTCCCATCGTGAATATCCACTAGTAAGAAAAATACAGCTGTGAGTCCTCTTTTTTCTTTTTTATTTTGTATGCATAGTAGAGAAGCTTAGTTTGTACTTTCGACTTTGTTTGGGACAGTGACATTCACAAATAATACAATCTGTGATGTAAGTAGCAAGAGTAATTTGTTTGTGATGGAAAACGAATAGTATGCCGGGAGAAGACTTTCATAAAAAAAAAGTAATAAGAAGAACAAAAAGTTACATATACAGTATATCTATATCTCTAATCTCTAATATCTAATCTATTCTATATTAAAAATAGGTTTAAATGAGAGAAACTTTTTATTCTTCTTTTTGTCATTAAAGTCAATTAAAATGTAGCACAAATTAGGTATTTAATATCATCTCTTATTTAATTCATTTGATAATATTTTATGTTTTATTTGATAATAATTTATTTATAGTTAGTAAAACAAAATATTTTGATAATCTTATCTAATTAGAGATGTGAATATCCATACACTACTACAAAATTAGGTTTAGATGCCAATAAAGTATTAACTTCTATGATAACTCTCTTAAATCTGTCATCTAAAAAGTGGTTCTGGAGTGTAAAGAAACTAATTTTAGGTAAAATGATATGTTTTACTTAATCTGTCATAATAAGTTTACCTTTTATGACAGTGGAAAACTAAGTTATCATTACATTATAATGAAAATATTCAATAATTATAAAATTGCCACCTTATATGCTAATCCTAATTCTTTATCTTTCCATCTTTCACTTTTTCAGATATGGGAATAGAGAAACAGGCGATCGAGTCAGAGAACCTAGGGTTCTCTCTCTCGCCTCTTCTTCCCTCTCTCCCTCGCCTCTTCTCTCCTCTCTCTCCCTCTCTCAGTGTTTCAACTCGATGAAGAGAAGCAGATGCGGAAGAAGTTCAATCGTTCGGTTTTTCCCCTCGTCTCTGGTTAGAGAAAGAGGCAATCGAGTCAAAGAACATAGGGTTCTTTTCTCGCGTCTCTTCTCATCTCTCTCTCGGCTCTTCTATCCTCTCTCTCTCTCTCTCTCTCCCTCTCCCTCTTTCTGTATGTATGTGTGTGTGTGTTTTAACTAGATTTGTAATTTTGGCATTCTAAACTATGAGCATTGAAAATAATCATCAAAATAAGGTTTTGAACATTGGGTTATTGGTATTATAGCTCAAGTGCACTGCTTCACCATGTTCCTCTTCTTCTCCTTCTGATTTTACTTTAAGAAGTGATTATTGGTTTTGAAATCTTCTCTTTGTAGTCCGTGTGAATAATCATTGGCTGGTATTACTTAACCGTGAATGTTTTTGTGGATGGCTAGACAAGTGGCATTTATGTCTCTTCTCACTTACATATGCCAAAAATGTATAAAGAATTCACTTTCCCCCACCCCAACACCCCAAAGAGAGAAAGAAGAAGAAGAAGATGAAACAAACTTGAAACATTAGGGAAATATACATTTGATAAGTAGGATAATAAAGAGTCATGTGTTTTTTAGGCAACAAGAAGTCGGTTGTTGTATCGAGGGCAGTCACCGCTTTAGCTTAAAACTCAGCTTCATGTAGTGTCCTCTCCTATCCACTTGTTACTTTAATAGATAGCTACTTATTGTTGGTTGCTAGTTCTACTGGTACCATTTTAAGTGTCCAGGTTTAATCTACTGGACGATCTTTCTTTTTGTTCGATCTATTGGGTGATCGATATTGGGAATTTTAAGACACTCTAATTAGTGATGAGTTCCATGATAATTATGTTGTAGAAAAGAGCAATTTTCACGTCAATGGAATTGGACACATGAATTTCAAAATCTTCTTGAGTTGATAAAGATTATTTCCTGTTTCTTACATACGGTTTTAATGCCTTATGTATTCCATTTGCATCTTATCGGTTATCTTTTAGAATATAGTTGGATTTTTCTACTAGAGACTGCTTGGATTACCGTAACATAACTTCTCTCAATACTGGGTTTCTTCTGATTCTTATTGTAGATTATAAAAGATTAAAGAAAATATGATTAAGAAATTTGCATTTTATGCCGACTTTGAGATTGTTGAAGCACTCACTTGCAGTATTTTAGTCAATGAAAATGAAGAGTTCTAAAAGAAGGGAAGCCAACCAGCTCTGATGATTGAATCAAAAAGTAATGCTCTCCATGCTTTTGTCAACCAGAAGTTTCAAGGTACTTATCTGTTTTGTTGGCTAAGAAACCGTAAGCTGAACAAGCTTCTTTGCAGCTCATGGCATTAGATTTATTTCCCCTGTTTGGAATAGCATTGCAATGATGGAAGTATGAATAGAATAACCGTTGTTATGGAATTTAGGATTAGAGTATCTAAAGAATATTTTGGTACTTTATTTCCTTACTGATTAAGGTGAATTAGACATTTTATGTAATTTTCTATTGAATGAGGGGTTTTTTTTTATTAATATTAGAGTTAGGATCTTTTAGTGCCCAAAAATATGGGCTTAGGGTCGGTATTGAGTTTTCTCCTACCTTTTTTAGCTCTTATTCTCACTCTGAATTCTCCTATCCTTCATTTTCTCTTATTTCTGTCTGACTCTCCCTATTTTTCCATTTCTCTCTCATATTCCACTTCTTATACCTATACTGCATCATGCAAGTTTTATTTCACTCACTCTTGGAAATATTAGTAAGATAGTATGTTGGCTACATTTCTAGGGGATTCATTACCAGTGATTCCCTTTTCTGGTGATTGTGGGCATGTATGGTCATTCAAATTTGTAACTATTTGGTTGAACTCAATGTTTAAGACAGTTTCAAGAAGCTTCAAATTAAGATCAATTGTGTGTTATCAGCTAAAATAATGTGAGGACTCATGGATATATACTTCATATTGAAGATTTATTAGTAAATCATTTTGAGTGAGCCTATGTTGTCTATCGGACTCATGCATTTGTTTTACCTAAAAAAAGTATCAGAATCATTAGAAGTGTCAATGAGAAATGGTTCCAACTTTGTTTTAACTTCATCCACGGAATAATCTTAAGCACAGTTAACCTACGATTTTGTCATGATTAAAACTTAATAACAAAAATGATTATTAATGTACTTGAGAAAAGGTATAATGTAACAACACTCTACCTACTAATGTTCTGACTTTTCTCATAATGGCAATGTACGTGTTATGTCTTTTCCATCTCTGATGGTTATTTCTGGGCACTGTTATTGCTCCAAAAAATTTCCATCTCTCTCTCTCATGTTCCCTTTGTAATATTTTTTAGATTTCAATTTCCTATATTATTGTGCAATTATTTTTTAGATCATCTCCTTCTTCATTAATTAATCTTATGTGTTTCTTTGATGTTCAGTTAGTGTCTCTAGTATTGAATATATTGCTGCCACATTTACCTTTCCATGACAATTTTTTTAAAGAAACTAGACTTTTAATGATGGAGATTCTCCATCATCTAAAGGCTTTTTACGGCATCCTATGATGACGGGGATTCCCCATCATCTAAAATATTTTCGCTGCATCCTATGATGGCATTGTTTCCCCGTCATTTTAATTATATTTGCGGCATCTTATTATGACAGATTTTGTTAAAAAGAGTAAAGATAACAGTCTGATAGATGACAGTTGGCTAGCCGTCATTATAGGGTTATAATGACGGGTTTTGACCGTCATCTAACCCCATTTTCGTAGTAGTGGTATGTTGATTCCAAGTCAATAATAATTTATTTATTATAAATTTATTAATCAAATATTATTATTTATGTTATCAATAACATGAAAGTTCATATAAATGAATTTGTAGAAGAACATTAATATATTTTGATCACCAGAAATTATAACTTATTTATATGATATAATTATTCTTAAGAATCAATACAAGAAATATGACCTTTAGCGATGAAATTTTTTATCGCTGAAGATATAAAATTTGGTCGGCAAAATCTTTCCCGACGAAAAAAATTTTGTCACGAGGGTCGCCGCATAAAATGTGTGACAGTAGCCTTTCTCGGCGAATTTCATATTTCGTCGGGAAAACTTTTCGCGACAAAATATTTTTTCATCGTTGTAGGTTTGACGACAAATTTATTTTATTTATCACTGAATCTTATTTGTCACTCTTGTCTAGGGCGACGAATATTATTTTCTTTGCTAAAAGTAGGTGTGACAAAAGTAGTTTTCCTCGATGTAGTTTCAGGTGACAAATATGATTTTGGTCACTAAAAATCATAAACTAATTTAATTTTTTATTATACATTTTCCTACATTTTGGTCTGTGAAAATCTTAAACCAATTAGAACTTTGGTCACAATTTTTCAAGACCAAGTTTTAGACAAAAAAGTATTAAGAAAAGAATATCATACATAGATAAATAAGTACATATTATCATTTTCATGTTTAGATTGTGCATAAACTTCACATAAATTACCAGAAAAGCTTCTAAACATAAACAAACTTTTACGAAGCTTCAAAAAAGATTTCAAAATACGAGATTCCTAATTAGCTAAGTTTCTCATAGTTAAAGTTGTTCAAGTGAAACTTCAAAAATCATAATTGTTCAAGTAGATGAGTTGTCACGAGGAGGATGAGGAGTATAATCGTTAGTAAGAGCCCAGTCCAATAAGTTGTCTAGTGTGGTTCGAATGGTGGACAATTCAGCTTGTACACTTTGAAGATAACGATGTAGGTTGTGCTCCATGTCCAAGACCCATGTTTCTCCCAAGGACCTCCTTCGCTATTTCTTCATCAGTGTGAGGTTGGGTACCCTCAATGACAAGCTCATCCCATAATGAACACATGCGCTCTTGTAAAATAGTTGTTATATATATATATATACATTGTGTAAACTTAGAAAAACAAGCAAAGCATCAGAAGAAAGAAGAAAGACCCATAACATGTATGACAAAAATATGAAAAGCCCAATTTCCAACTCCTTCCATTTTCTTCCTGCTTATCCATTATCTAAAACTCTTATCATTTTCTTTTGCACAGATTTGTGATTTCGTAATCTAATTGCTATCATTAGGAATTCTAATTACAAAGTTTTATGCTGTACATATATGTCATTGCCATACATGACTTCTAGCTAAGCATAAATATTTCATTCTATAGCATAATTATTTCAAATTAAAAACACTACCAATTCTCAAATTAGAACAAGGGAACACATATCAGAAGTAATATTTTCAGACGAAATAAACTAAGATGGTGATAAGATCAAATCAAATAGACTCAGGAAATATCCTCACTGAAATGAGTATGTAATCCTATAAAAAAGATTATCACTGACTTCATAAAATTCTGGTTTATATGCCTTTTTCATACTTCAATCTATGTTTCATCCAAGAAATCCACCCAATTAGGTGTTGAGGGGAGGGGAGGTGGGCGACCACCTCAAGGAAACTCACTAGAAAACCCATAAATTTAGTATATTTCAGAGAAAAAAAGAGTATCCATATAAAAAAAAGTTCTAATAACATAACCAAATAATAAATTACCTTTTCTAAATAGGAAAAAAATCCATTATCGATCCAATCCAAGTAACCAAACATTGTAACTAAATTACCCAAGCATATCTATATCTATAGTATAAAGCTACAAATCAACGTCCAATTCAGTTCTAAAAGTATACATCTTTAACTTCCCATTCAAGAATTAGTAAAACATAACCACATATTCTTTAATTCACATAATATCTCATTTAATGCTCAATATTATTGAACTTAATTTCATTATAAAGGAAACTCACCAGAAAAATATCCACGGCAGTACTGATTTCATCCAATAACCAATTAATCACAAATTCAGAACATATAATAATCACACAAATTCATAGCATATAACAAATTCAAAACATATCAGTCTAATTACTTACATATCTTTCTCGAGTCTCGTCATTCTACCAACCTTTACGAGTCATGAAGTGCATGTCATGAAATATTTGAACACGACTAGGTGCTTCCCCATTTGTAACTTCCTATCCAAATGCAGTAAGATTTGAGACATTAGTCATAATACTATACACTATTAAACCAAAGTAATAACAAAAAAATTTCTCACCAGGCGATATTGGTAGTCGAGAAACGATAGATTTCCTCCATTAGTATGGATGCTTTTTATGATTTTTAACATTGGTGATAGAGCGCGCCTATAATTTATAAGTTTAGGAATTTAAATAATTTATAAGTTCTTAGCATCATATAAGTTCCTAGCATTAGAATTACCACAAACGTTTCACCCTCCCAAAGTGTGCACAACCAATCCCAATCATCTTGGGATGTCCCCTCAAATGGATTTTGTCGTGCTATCACATGATCGTCGAACTGCAAGAAATGTGCATGCAGCACGTATTTGTGAGTTTTATATGCTCTTGCTACTTCTGACTTAATCCATTTATTCAACATTTTATCGGTCGTGTCGAAGACAAAGAAGACCTACAAATGAAATGAGTTTTAACTATTTTAGTCATATAACAAGGAAAACAACAAATATTATCATATTTACCTACAATCGTTCTATTATAAGCATCAAGAATTCTACAGGCACTTTGCTCCAACCATTATATTGGAGAGGTATGAATTGCCATACGATAACACTAATCTCAGTATTAAATTTGCCCACCCATGGACCAGCTAGTTTTTAGCTGGGGGAATAACATAGATGGGTAATCTTCCTATGGCCTTCACTAGCTTCTCTAGCTTCTCTAGCTCAATGCCTATTGTCGGCCCACAAACTCTCCTCCTCAACAATGAAGCATCATCTACAACAAAAATAAACTATACGAAACCATCATAATTTGAAATTACTAAGAAAATAAGAAGCTTATACTGATTTAAGGAACATCTTCATCAGTACTTGTTTGAGGATCTAACGTTAGAAGACGAGGATTACTTCCAGGAAACATAATAACCTGCATAAATAAAATCATCGTCACAATAAAAATAACTGATAGTTTTAATGAAAATACTAAGATCTTTATCGTTACGTTAAGATTCACAACCTGTATCATCCTCACTTTGTATAAAATCTTTTGAATCATCATCATAATTAACTAATGTGTCGTCTCGATTATCCTCATTGTCAATAAAATCAATATCCTTAATATTAGTATCTTCTACTCCAACGTTTGCATCTATTTTAGCAGGTCCCACATCATGTCTATGAAATTGTACTGTTTATGACACGTCCAGGTCAATAGATTGCAAAGTTATTTCAATAGGCTCTGCGTTTTGTTCTATCTCAGGCACATCCCATATATATCTATGTTGAACCTTTTGCACCACCTTCCCATTAGCCCCAAATTTACAGTCATCAACATAAAAGACTTGTTGTGCTTGAGATGCGAGGATAAAAGGCTCAGCTCCGTACTAGGTTTGGCTGACATTTACGTAAATGAAACCAAAATCTCTCTGGATTCTATTTTTCTTTTGCATTTGCGTCAAACCAGTCACATTTAAACAACAAAACTCTTCTTTGTCATATGTATTGCATCTCAATCGCTTCTCTTAATATATCGAAAAACTTAATCTTTTCACCATCATGTTCTCCTCGAACTACTATCCCACTATTTTGGGTAGTTCGGTGATCATCACGGTTTATATTATGATATCGAACACCATTGACAATACAACCAGAGTATGACCGAACCCGATTATCCGAATCACATGCTAAAGCATATAAATCATATGTGACTTCTAATGACCCCCGACAACACAACACCATCATCTGATTAAAATAACATGAGTAATAGTTAATTTAATACTTCCCATTGAAAGTTACTACTAAATACACACACACACACACTTACTCGGGTCCTAAACCATTCGGGAAATTTTTTTCTATGTCGTCCAATTAAGTTATCCTGACTTGTTCTCCCTAATTCAGTCATGTGTTCTCTGCGCATTATGTTCATATAATCACAAGAATGACACTAAAAACATCTGTCACAAGAATAAATTTAACCGCGTTATTGATTTACTTACACCATGTAAGGTTGTATCTCATTGTAATTAATGAATAAGTGATATCTAACTCTTTTCTAGGAAATTGAATCATTTTCGTACCACCAATTGGGCGAGCTCGTTGAGTGAAGACTATTATTGATCCCTCATTCAGATTATCAATTGAGTCATCGTCATTCCTCTCATTTCGCGTGAATTTGGTTTCAAAGCCTCAAAGGTACAATGAACAAAATGTTAACTACTTATTAACAATGTATACTTCTACAATTGAACCTCAAACCTCAGGTCGAGCTTTATTTCGAACATATTGTTCGAGTGTACGTAAACTTTTGTCATATAATAAAATAAATACATTTTCGCGTACAATATAATTAATGAATAAGTAAAAAACATTAAAACGTACCTTTCTATTGGTACATTCAACTATAGCCAACCGGACCACACAACTTCGCTTCTTTTGGTAAATGGGATACCAAAGAAAGCTTGGGGAAAGATCCTTTCTAACTTACATAGAATCAAAATTATTCCCTCTCCAAGAAGGTCTAGGTCTTTCGAGTTTAGTGTCTTCGAGAACAATTCTTTGAAGTAGTTAGATAACTCAACCAAAGAAGTGCACACATCCTTACGCAGAAAACCACGAATTCCATCTGGTAGAATTCTTTGAAGTAAAACATGACAATTTCGACTTTTCAATCCTGATATTTTCCCATAAGCTTTATTGATAAATCTTGATATAGTTGCTATGAAACCATCCAGAAACTTTACTGACTTTAAAAATCTACAAAACTTTCTTTTCCCCTCAATTGTTAATGTGTAACATGTATGTGGTTTTAAATATTTGTTCCCTTTTTGTTGTAGGTGAAATTCTTTTCTTATCTTCATGTCGACCAAATCCAACCGAGCTTTGTCGGTGTCTTTTGTTTTACCTTCCATGTTCAACAACATCCCTAATATACTATCACAAATACTTTTCTCAATATGCATGACGTTTAACTTGTGCCTAATTTTCAATTTAGACCAATATGAGAGTTGAAAAAACACACTTCTCTTGGTCCAATTAAGTCCATCTGAAGAACGCTTTTTTTTTTTTGTCTAACCTACTTGCGGTTTTTCCAAACTTTCTAAATTGAATTTGATCTAACTGCCTCAATGTATCATCCCCCGTCAACTTTTTTGGTGCATTGTGAAATTCTTGTTTACCATCATGTAATTTACCAGATATGATCACTAGGTAAATTTCGTCAATGTTCGCTGTAACATATTTTACTTCGTGACCTCAACGAAGATGTATCTCTATTGCAAACAGGACAAGCTAAATATCCTTTTATGCTCCAACCAGATAAATCTCCATAAGCTGGAAAATCATTTATTGTCCACAGAACAGCAGCATGCATAGAAAAAATTCGTCAGGATATTACTTCAAATGTTTGTACACCCTCCTGCATTTGTTTTAACTCATCTATCAATGGTTGTAAATATACATCAATTTCTTTACTAGTCGACTTTGGACTAGAGATTAGTAACGACATCATGCAGAATGGTTCTATCATACACTTCCAAGGGGGAAGGTTATAAAGTACTAATATGATAGACCACATGCTATATGTGTTGCTCATACTTTTGAAATAGTTAAATCTACATGTGGTAATTCCTAATCTCACATTTCTAGCATCTTCTACAAACCAGCTATATTGCTTATCAAATTCTTTCCTTCCTTCTAAATCAATAAGATGTCTCAAAATACCTTCAACATTAACATGTTTCTCCTTGTGTCATCTCATACCAGATGATGTGTATTTAGACTTGAACAATCGCTTTAGTATAGATATAATAGGAAAGTGACGCAAAACCTTTTGTGGAACTTTCTTACCCTTCCCATCATCTATTTTAAATCTTAGTTCACCACATTTTGAACATTTATGTTTTCCTTCATTTTCTTTCCAGAATAGTATACAATCATATTTACAACTATGAATTGTGTCATATCCTAACCTTAGATCTCACAATTTCTTTTTGCTTCATAATATGATGTTGGAATTTTCACGCCATGTGGATGAGAATCATTTAAAATTTCAATCAATTGATCGAATGACTTATGACTCCAATGATTGAGCACTTTGACATGCATCAATTTTACAAGAAAAGTTAGTGAAAAAAACTTTCGACAGCTGGGATACGATTCTTGTTCAGCTTCACTAAACAAATCATCAAAATTATTTATTCCCTCATCATATAGATTTGTTCAACCAATATCGTCATCTCCAAATGGTTCATCATTCATTTTCATCCCACCAGAACCCAACATGCTACCTAACATTTTCATCATCTCATCATCATCATCAGCAGCACCACCACGACCACCACTGCTATCAGCACCACCACCATTACCATCACCATCAGCACAACCACCATCACCATCTTGATGAGATCTTCGCATGACCTCTTCACCATGAAACACCCAATTCTGGTAGCTTATTGCCATTCCATATTGGAGCATATGCATTTTAACTTCTTTTCAAGACAATTGTCTTGCGTTAAGTCAACTTTTACATGGACAACGAGTTTTTCCATCTTGGTTGATATAAGTACTAGCCACCCTAATTAATTGGGAAATACCATCAATATACTCCTTGGACAATCTATTAGGATTTGTTATCCAACTCTTGTCCATTTTTGTAACTCTGTAAATGTAAACACGATTTAGAAAAATTATTCGAAGAAACTATTTAAATGCCTTGGAACATGTTAGCATAGCAACCCACTACAATGACGTTAAAATGAATAGACCATGGAGAGAATGCACAACTATGTGCATACTTTTTTTTCAGAAGAGCTGCATTCTTTAGCACACATTACATACTTATAATTTCTTCAATAACATTAAGATGAGATAGAGAGTAGAAGCATGTGAAAGCATACGTATAAAGATCCAACATAGCCTATAAGAAAGCATATTACTTATGCAAGAATCAACACTAATGAGAACTCAAAATATTAGGAACAGGGAAGGGTACATTGAGATGAGGGGCATATGCCTAAATACATAAATAACGAATGCATCGTTATGTCCTTAAGTTAGCTCAATAATATTAAAAGCTAATTTTCCGATATGCTCATAATATATAAGTGGATCAAAATCTCTAATTGTTAGAGTTAACTTTGAAAATGATAGTTATATATCTACAATATGAGATATCAATTTCCAATGCGATTATAATATATAAGATATTTTGCACAAAAAATCAGATAAGAATCGATCAATTTGCATGTCGACAAAAAAATCAGATAAGACTTGATTAAATGGTAAGTCTTGTCTACACCCCTATTCAAACAAAAGCAATAATACAAAATATATCATTTAATAAGAAAATTTGTCAAAGCTGCATTATTGAAATAGAAACAGCATCATACTCAACAAAACAAACTTCATATTGGAGCCACGTAAGTGGATTTCCTTTAATGATAAAACTAGTCCTAGCATCTAATCTTTCTCTTCACCCTCATTCTCACAATGTTGAAGTACCTCAGTTAAAGAACTTACAATCTTTGTTGGAAACGATAACTCAAGGCCAATCTCGCATGTTGTGTTTCTTCAAATACTTCTTAGTCAAGTATTTCAGTTACCTGAACAAAAGAAGGAAGACAAAATTATTCATGCTATTTTCCATTAGCATCAGCTGCAATAAGCCACTAAAATCACACAAGACAGTACGAGTACTCCAAACAGGTTGCAAGAGAAATGTCCATGACTAGCAAATAGGATTTGTGCATATCATAGAGAATTTATTGAAAGTTTGAAAATGCAGATTTATCGAGGGTGTAAAAGACATTATAGATAGGTTGAAGAAAAGGTTGGTTTGAACAAACTAATGAAGGGAAGCTGTAAATCAGCTCAAAATCAAACAAATTAATGAAAGGGAAACAAAAAAGAAATCATATATAATCAGCTCAAACTCAGGAGAATTAGCAAGAAAACGAGCATGCATGTTCGTATAGCAACCAAATCAAATCCTACCTAAGTGATTAAATATATGAAGGAGAAATGAGACAGAGACTCACCACGACAGAGATCCACGGCACAGGGACCCAAGGCAACGTGGACAAAGAAGACAGAGACCCACGACACAGAGACCTACGGCGACGACGACACAGACGTGAACAAACGCGAGGGTGAGAGGAAGAAGGTGGTTTCGCAGGGGAGAAGAGGGAGATGAAAGAGTGGCGTTTTAGCGGAAACGGGGAGTAAACAATTGGTTTAAAGCTCCTTTAGCAACGACTAAATTTTCTCGTCGCTAAAAATAGGTTTTTTGCCGACGAACATAAAGTTTCGTCACTAAAGGTTAACTCTTTTACCGACAAATTTACATTTTGGACGAGAAATGATTAATTTTTACCAATGAAAACTTACATTCGTTGGTACAAACAAGGTAACCAACCAATTTAAAAATTGGTCAGTAAAACTCTTAAAAATATTCCCTCCAGAATATTCGCACCAAAATTTTTGGCGATGAAAACTTTTGGCGATAAAAAAAATCTTGATCACTAAAACATGACTTTTAATGATGAAAGAAATTTCGTAGCTAAAAGTCTCGTCGCTAAAAGTTTCTTGTAGTGAATATGATACATTTATAAAATAATATAATTTTTTATACTATTTAAATAACACTATAATCTTAATATTATAAATAAGCTATTATTATTATCATTTTATTTTTATTTTAGATGTAGAATAATTTTAAAGATGATGCATTAATTTCAACGTTAACATTAATTTAAAATTACATGTATATTTTAAATTGGTTGAATATGTGTGAAGCACGTACGTTTTGACTAATAAATTAAAATGGGCTTGAACAAAGAGAAACTTTTGATTACCTAATTTACCCCTTGCTTAATTCTTAATTCCAAATTTGGTTTCATGAGATGTGTCATTATACATGAATGTATTTTTCTAGGTTTACGTGTAACATTGAACATAATTTTTCTTTTAGTGAGTTTGTAATTATCTTTTGATTATACCAAATTGAAGTTATGTGATATTGCTTTCATTAAATTTGTGAGTAATTATGGAATTTAACTTAAAGTAGTTGGTGTTGTACCAATTTGATTATTTCTTTTAAATAAAATGCCATGTATTGTAGTTCTTATTTCTGATATTAAGCATTTCTCGATTCTTTTTATTTTTAGATTTTAAATTTATTATTTAGTATTATTATTATATTTTAATTAATTGGTTGTATTACATTTTATGTAATGATTAAGATTATTCTATAGGCAAAACCTTCAGTTAACACATAACATATGTGAAGCTTTCTATTAAGACATAAGAAAACTAACAATTCTATCATTTACATTATCCAAAGAATTAGGTATTTTTATTTATTTATTTACTATTTACTAATTATTTAGAATTTCTTCTCAACTTCCACATTCATTTACGTGAGTTGAGTTATTATGACTTTTCATTCATAAATTTATCAAAAGTAGTACGTGCTGAAATAACTATTCCAGAAATAACTTATTTTTCTACTAGTTATATTAAAAGGTGCTTAATTGGTTTTGCCCACCGTGGGACTTTTCCTATGGTTAAAGTCCATAAATGATGATGGAGATGAAGAGCGAAGCATTCATTGTGCTGGACTTGAGACTATTTCTCAAGGATTGTTTAAAAGTGTAAGTAAAGATTAGAGCCATGTTTTGGCTCAGCATTAAGGAAGGAAATATGCAAACTTATTATGGTGAGAGCTCTCTATCTGTTAGAGAGTGGAAAGAGGGTCAAGGGGAAGAGGATGCCTTCTTAGGTACAGAAGAGCTATTGTAACGTGGGTTAGAGGACACTCTTATGGGACAGAATGAAAAGGCCACCTCTTTAGAGTTGGCCTTGGCTAGGGAGCAAATAGTAAAAAACTAGAAAATTTGCTGAGGGATCAACCTGAGTGTACTATTCACAATGTGTTGAGTAATAAATTATTTTTGATCTATGA
This sequence comes from Datisca glomerata, assembly GCA_003255025.1. Taxonomy (NCBI): domain Eukaryota; kingdom Viridiplantae; phylum Streptophyta; class Magnoliopsida; order Cucurbitales; family Datiscaceae; genus Datisca; species Datisca glomerata. Next base: position 799,718 of record QANY01004517.1, on the reverse strand, counting down.
AACAGCAAAAATTGGAGGGATAAATGTGCTGCAAGCTCAAGGTGTCAAGCTTACAAAAAGGAAAATCTGCCATGGAAACTAGCACTCGTGTGCAAGAGGTTGAAGAAGGAGACGATGAAGATGATGTGTACGCAGATGATGGTGACAAGGTGGTTGATAGGGGTGAGGTCAGCTTTGATCAAAGAGAATAAAAGTACTACAAAAGCATGGAGCAACATAATGCTTCTGCTATGGTTCCTGAAACCAACCAGGTCATTCACGATCAAGGCAATGCTAGTACTCATGTTGATGGCACTTCTAAGTTTTCTTGGGCTGATAAGGTCAAAGGGAGGAGTCCTAGAAAGATGTCTTTTTCCTTTGTGGAGTCCGTCAGTAAAGGGAATAAGGCATAAGCATCTATTTCTGTTGACTTTATTGAGAAGACAAACAAGCTTGGAAATTTAGTGTTGTTGGTCACTTTATAGACATGAGGCCTCCTTTCTCTATGGTCAACCATGCATGCCATGAGCTCTTGGGCAACAGAGGCCTGCGAACAGGTTTTGGCCACTAACACATGTTTCTACTTCTTCAAATTTTCTTATGTTGAATGCAGGGACTCCATTTTGGATGAAGGGCATTGGCATTTGGTAGGAAAACCTATTATGGTGAAGGCTTGACATGAGAATATGCAGCTTACTTAAGAAGCTATGCAAACAATTCCTGTCTGGATCAAATTCTGGGGTGTGCCTTTAGAGCTTTGACATGGTGTGGGCTTGAGTAGAATTGCTAGTGCTGCTGGCACTTCTTTGTTTGCGGATGTTATAACTGACAACTGTACAATAGTATCTTATGCTAGGGTGTGTGTTGAAATTGATGTGCAATATGAGATTATTGATATAGTGCAGGTGCTCTTGCCCAATAGTAAGACTATTGAAATCAAGGTGGAGTACCAGAGTTTGCCTAAACGATGTCCCAAATTCTTAGTGTTTGAGCATGATTTTTCCACACAGAGTGCTAAACCTAGCCACATCAGAAACCTAACACTAGACAGCCTGGAAAATTAGTCCTCAAGCAACAATGAGATCCTGTTAGAAGATAAACCAATGTGACCCCCCATGTTGAAGATCCTGGACCCCCTAATGAAGAGTCCAATATTTTGCAAGTACCTAAGAAGCTTCTAAGTACCCTGTAGGTTCTGATATTGGCCTTTCCTCCCCAGATGCTTAAATTATTATCCAGAATGCTTTCGATGCATTGGTAGATGAAGATGAGACCTTGAACTTGATGGTAGACAATGAAACTGAACCTCGTGAATTGGATATAAGATTGTGAGCTACCTCAGGATGATCACAACCCTACTGTGGCACAATCTCCATCTAAACATTCTAAAAAGAGAGATAGGAAGGCTAAGCTAAATAACATCAACAAAGCTTATTGTAGGAGGAGTTCCAGGGTCAAAGCCACTCCAACGACATCAAATGACCAGCATTGCTATTTGGAATATCAGAGGGCTTAATGATCCTTTGAAGCAGTCTTAGGTATAAAATTTTTGTATCCAATTTAGTCTTTGTGTTTTTTTGCCATTCTTAAAACCAGAATTAAGGAAAGGAAATTTAATAGGCTGAGTAAAACTATCTTCAATGTATGGCCTTGCATTGCTAATTATGATCATGGCTATAATGGCAGAATTTGGATTTTCTAAATGCCTTCTATTTATCTGTGCTTGTTACACTACAACAAAAAAACGTTACGATTGTGGCCAAAAATTGCTATCGTAGCATTTATATAGCGTTTTTCTAAACGCTATGTTTGCCAACGTTATTAAAAATCTAACCCTACCATAGCATTTTTTCAACGCTATTAAAACACTTTTTATAGCGTTTTTTAAACGCTATGGTAGATCTATCATAGCAATTTTCGATGCCATTAAAGATATACTGTAGCATTTTTTCAACGCTTGGTAGACCTATCATAGCATTTTTCTAATGCTATGAAAACTTACCATAGTGTTTTTTCAATGTTATGGTAGACAAATGATAGCATTTATAAACCAATAGTAAAAGCTTACCATAGCCTTTTTTAAACGCTGTCAAAGACTATTCATAGCATTTCTATGCTATATGATGTGCAACATCTTGTTATTATAAGTTTTTTTATAGTACCTATTCTTGCCATTGTACAAACTTAAAAGTTAATAATTTTAACAAAATTTCAAAAAAATAATAACAGCACATAACGTTTTATCTTATTATTCAAAATTGTTACAAACTATTGTCCGCTAAAAATCATAATTTCAAATGACAAATACATATTGATTTTTACATAGAACAAGTAAAAGTAATATCCTAAGAGAATGATTAAAATCTAGTAAGACTTTAAATCTAATTATGAAGTTTTAGATACTGATGTCGAGGCAACATGTGGCTCGCGTGTTTATGTTGACTTTGTTTTGAAGTATAATTGTAACCGTAGATTTTTAAACAATCCAGAAAAATAAAAAATTTATTTATACAAATTGAATCTAGAACATAGTATGGAAAAATGTACTATTCAATATAATATGATTAAAGATAAATAAGTTGAATAGAATAATTATTAATGATTTATAACACATAAAAACTAATGATTAATAAACCTAACGTACAAGAATAAATTAACACTCAACATTCATCTTATTTAACAAGTCATCAAGATAATAGGCTGAGCTAATCTATATATCAAGAATTAAAAATATGAGGTCTATCTATATATCAAATATGTACTTAAAAAAGTCAAAGTCAAGCTCGACAAATTCAACAAAAACATAAAATTAAATATGATCTCATCTTGGAATTAAATATGAAAATTTTGTCTCGTTAAACATGAGTCTTTCTTCATTTACATAATTCTCTACTGCTGAAGCAAAATAAAACAAAACATAAAAGTCTACGGAAAACCAACAGCAGATGTAAAATGAGAAACTCAATGATTAGAAAGAAAGTCAAAGTCAAGCTCGACAAATTCAACAAAAACATAAAATTAAATATGATCTCATCTTGGAATTAAATATGAAAATTTTGTCTCGTTAAACATGAGTCTTTCTTCATTTACATAATTCTCTACTGCTGAAGCAAAATAAAACAAAACATAAAATTCTACGGAAAACCAACAGCAGATGTAAAATGAGAAACTAAATGATTAGAAAGAGCTGGAAACATGTTTCAGGACAACACCAACTAATAAGTAACTACGGGCACTTTATGTAACTTGAATACTCTTAAGTAGAGATGGATAGTAAATTCTTACTGGAAAACTAACCAAATTTTCAAAGACCCAAGACTTTTTCATACATAAGTGATAGATCAAGTTTTGACTAGTAGCATATAAAGAAAACTACACTATCTATCTCTCAATTTTCAGATTGAGAGTGGTTGCATATTACCTGTAGTGAGAGAATGATATTTATATCATCACACGGCCGCTCTATGCTTAAAGATTCACCAACAAAATCTAGGAAATTTTTTTTTTTATAACAAGAGAACCTAGAGAAGGAAAAAGGGTAATAGGAGGTGTGGCAATAGAAACAGAGGAATTATTCGCAAAACTAACTAGCAACTCCAAGAAGACGTAATTACAAAACATTAGTCTTCCTAAAAACATCTTACCACTACCATAAAAATAGATTACATATAAACTAGAATAGAATAAACATTGGTCTCCCTGATAACCCAATTACATCAATTCCCACTAATTTGTTGTGAGTTGCTATTGAATAAAAAATGTCATAAACTAATTATTATAGAAACTGCAACAAAAGTGCTGAAATTTTATATTAAACAGGAAAACAAGAGTTGGTGGGTCAGTCAAATCTTTAAACTAAATGAGAACACTTAAAAAAGGATGGATTCTACAAAACAAAGCAGTTATTGTATAAGATTGAGGCAATGCACCATAAAAGCTCCACATAAATCTAGTAAAAGATTAGTTAGCACATAAAAAAGAGTAAACAAGCGGAAGAAAGTTTATGCTATTTAAAAGAGGAAAGAAATAAGAGTGACTAATTTTCAGATGAAGGGTGCCTAAATACATACTAATGGTATATCTTTCAAGAAAGCTAAGCCTCAAGCCCATCTGTAATTGCTGTAGCAATGAAAATACTAGTTGTAGCTATTGTTCCCAATGAACTATCTATGTAGAACTCTGACAACAAAAAAAACTCTTAAGCTAGCATCATCAATAAGAAATCCAATAAAAGAACTTCTGATATATTAGTTAACATAATAGAGACAATAAAAAAGATTCTTTGTATAGACAATTTACTAGTATAATGAACCTAGCATCCCGACACAAAATAACTTAATGGACTTAAAACTCAGAATATATACCAAAAAAAACATCAGACTTCCCAAGATCAAATGCTCAGACAAGTAAATCAATAAAACACAAACTAACTACAACCACCACCATATTTCATTCTTCCTCTTCCCAGATGGGTAATGGGAGGGACTAGTAAAAATTTAAAAGCTAAAAAACTCAAGCTTAAAATAAAGAAAGCATACCTCTGTTAGACAAAAATGAAGCCACAGATGCTTTCATATATGAAAAAAATGAAGAGTCCTGCCACTATGTCTTCTGATTTTTTCGGTAAAAAGCTAAACCAGAAATATACAATCAGAGCAGAAAATAATATAAGAATCTACAATTCTAAAGAAAAATGAGGTACATCCCTAAAGAAGTCGAAGTGAAGTAGTGAATTTACATTAAGTGAGTTTATTGAATTTGGTTAACTAGAAAACATTATTGCATGACCATGTGCATAGTGAGGAACATATATATATATAACCAAGCAAATATAGACCAATAAATATACATGTCTTACAGCTTTATAACATGGTCTTGAGCTGAAGAATGTGGAATGCCATACCAGTCACAAGGATCTGCATCTAAGTTATTCCCAGTGCTAGCTTTTACAACCTTCAAGGAAGAAATCTATGAAGACCTGCATACTTTCACCAAACAAACAGAAAAATTAACAAGCAAAACAACCAAACAAACATAATTTTAGTACCATAATTGCTTTAATGAATGATTGAATGAAAAAAAGCAGATTTCAGTGGACAATTATTGTAGTGGAAAAAAGAACTTTAATTTTGAATCTGAGCACTCACAATTGACATCACTCGACATTTAGAGACTATTAAAGAGCTATTACTGCAAAATGTTGTTGCTTATAATTTATTTCCATAAACAAATGTGATCTAATTGTACAGTATAATGGAAACATTTGCAAAACAAAAAAACGGGGGAGGACAAAACATGTCTTACAGCTTTATAACATGCTCTCGAGCTGAAGAACATGAAATGCCAGACCAGTCACAAGGATCTACATCTAAGCTATTCCTAGTGCCAGCTCTTACAGCTTTTCTTTATCATAGAAAAGCTCCTACATAATAGTACAACTGTAAGAATTATATTCCCTTCATTAACGAACTTGTTGCGTTGGTGCTATAAAGGAAAATAAGACAAACCTCGTGAGTCTCTATTGCAAACTCGAAGTTGGGTCCTTCCACAATAGCATCAACAAGGCACACTCTTGAATCCATAATATATGCACTTAGTCATGTCAATGTCATACCTGAAGGTTAAGACTAAAATAAGTGGGAAAGAGGGGAGAGATCCTTGACCTCGTGGTTCTACGGCTACCATCTTCTCGTTCCTCAGCTTCAATCATGATTGCTTGCTCCGGACATATCTATTATATAGACACTCTTCTTCAGGAAAATGTTCAATTAAAAACCAACAACCAGAGGTAATGACCGCACCATCATAATTTGTGATGGAAGGCTAAAATTCTCATTAATTGCAAAGCATTGGAAAGATGAGTATAGGTATCCAAAGGGAAAAATAATAAAATGATTGTGTCAGGCCATTGAGAATATATAGGTTTGATCAAGATTAATCTAAAAAAGAAAACTGAAAAAGAAGTAACAAAGAGAGGCTAAACTCTTACAGATTCACAAAGTTTGCAAGCGTTCCTCAGTAGACACCCTTATATAGCAGATTCTAGTTAAAAGGGATTAACTGGAAAAAATGGAGCTATTTTTCTATATCAAAAGATCCAAATTCTATGTTATATGTACGTGTATATCTATTAAAGGATGGGGGAAGCCTGAATATCAGAATCACTTGCATATTCTTGTAGTCTTTGCCACCAAATCATACATGCATTACATGAACACTTATGTTTACAATATTAGCAAAGCATAATGCATTGGATATTGAATCATAAATAAAATATTCATGTTATAATGCCATGTTAATGAAAGTTGTCTCACTAGTTACTTCTATATGGAATAAGAATGTTCAAACAAGACAATGACAAAAGGTAATAAGCAAGCTAGAATGAAAGAAAATTTTGAAAGGATAGAGCCACTCACCAATAAACTCCTCTTTTTCTCAACCAACTCTTCCTGTAAAGAATTCTTTTACCATTCCACATTGATACTCAAATAGATAAATTCTATGTTGCTAAAATAGAAAAAGATGCTTTAGAATCATAAAGTTATATGTTGCAAAAAAGTAAAAAAAAAACAAACAAACTATGCCCAAAACGAAAACACGAACGCTGAACATACTCAGAATCATGAACGCAAACCCTTAGTTCACCTAGCCAGAAAATAGTATTAGTCCGAAAAGCATGAGCTCCATCATCGACCAGATCTCAACTAACTCAGATAAACCTCAGAAAAAACACAAAAAATCATACGAAACCCACAAAAATCAGACATGAATTTGAGATCAAAACCCTCACCTCTAGTTTTGAGATGTGAAATTGAAGTGCAAGAGAGCTGGGAAACAAATCTGTGACATAGAGCTGTGAGAGAGAGAGAGCTCTGAGAGAGATCTAGGTGTGAGATAGAGTTACCAAACGAGAAGAATAGAGAGATGCGAGGGAAATCTGTGAGAGAGAGCTGTGAGAGTTGAGGCTGCAATAGAGCTAAGGAGCGAACTGCAATAAGCTATGAAGAGAGAGCTTCACGAGAGAGAGAGAGCTTCACGAGAGAGAGAGAGAGAGAGAGAGAGAGAACTTCTCAAGAAAGATGAAAGAGTGAGACTCACGAGGAGATCCTTAGATTTCTCACTTTGACAGAGGTTGAAGAGAGAGCTATGTGAGAGATTGAAGAGAGAGCTATGTGAGGGATTGAAGAGAGAGAGAGAGAGAGAGAGAGAGAGCTGTGTGAAGATAGTCTAATTAATTTTAGGCGGGTTTCGGGAAATTTGCACCTATGCCTTTGGCCTGCGAATCAAAGATGGGCTATGATTGCATTTTGACACAAACGCAGCCATCGTATGCTATAAAACAACATATTTGTTGTAATGTTATTAGCATGATTGACCAGGCCATATCTTGTAAGATCACCTTAGTGGATAACCAAATCTCCTTTATCATTACTGTGATATATGGCTCTAATGACTCTACATCCAAAAAGGTTCTCTGGAATTACCTCAACAGTCTCAACTCAACCATTCTGTTTTAAGATTGGGTGTTATTAGGAGACTTCAATATGGTCAAGCATCCCTCTAAACACATAGGTGGTACCAAATCTTGGGATTAAAGTATCACTGACTTTGTTGATTGTGCCAATAACTTAGAGATTGAAGATCTAAGCATTGTGAGTTACAATTTCACCTGGACTAATAAGAGAGATGGTCATAGCACCATTATGAACATAATAGATAAGTTGATGGTCAATGAGGCCTGGATAATATTATACCCAAGTTCCAATGCTTTCTTTCCTCCCCCTGGTATGACTGATTATTGCCTTGCTATTATGAAGATCAATTTATTTGCCAACAAGCATCCCGCTACTTTTAAATTTTTTAACTTCTGGGCTGAAAGGGAGGAATTCATCCCCTTTGCTCTTAAAGGCTTGGTCTTCTGGTGTGCATGGTTCCTACACGGATAAGATTTTTAAGAAGCTAAAATTCACCAAACTTGCTCTCAAAAGACTTAACAAGTCCTTCTCCTCTATTATTTCCACCTAAGTTGCTGAAGCTAGGGATAAGCTTGAGCAGGCCCATAATGACCTATTCTTATACCCCCTTGATAGTGACCTTCAAGTTGCTGAGAAAACTACTTTTAAGGAATTTATCTCTTGTAGACAGGCTGAGGAAGGTTTGTTAAACATAAGTCTAAAGCTTAATGGATTAGCCTTGGGGACAACAATACTGCATACTTCCACAAGCTCATTAAGAAGAATAATATCAGGGCTAAGATTGTGCAGTTGGAGGATGCCTTTGGCAATACTGTTACCAACAGATAAGAGATAAAAAACTTGATTGTCTAACAGTATACCTAGCTTCTAGTTTCTCATAACACTGAGCATTATATTGATTGGAGGGTTCTTCAACTAGCGTATCCCAAAAGGATTAGCTAAGAGCAAGCTGCCAGGTTACGGACTCCCATCACTAAAATTGAGATTAACCATGTTGTTTTCTCCTGTTATAACTCTAAAGCTCTTGGTCCTGATGGCTTTACTACTGGATTATTCAAGAAAGCTTGTACTGTGGTATAGAGTGATGTCTACAATGCAGTTTTGGACTTTTTAACAATGGTGCGCCTTTGAACATGTTCAATCATACTGCTATTTCTCTGGTGCCTAAGGTTGACCACCCTAAGTTTCCTAATGACTTCAGACCTATCTCATGCAGTAACATGATTTACAAGAGCATATCCAAGATCTTTGCCAACATGTTGAAAATAGTGCTTCCTTCTGTGATCAACTCCAATCAGAGTGTTTTTGTCCTAGGGAGGAGGATTGCTGATAACATCTTTGTTTCTCAGGAGCTTATTAGGAACTACCACAGAAGCAACAATGATGCTAAATGTGCTCTTAAAGTTGATCTTATGAAATCATATGATTGTGTGAATTGGTAGTTTGTTGGTCATGCGATGAATTGTATTAATATGCCCCACATTTTTGCAAGTGGATCATGGACTATATCACTACTACTTCTTTCTCAGTCAACTTCAATGGGGAAATGTGTGGGTACTTCAAGGGAACTAGAGGATTGAGACAAGGAGATCCTATCTCCCCTTACCTGTTTGATATAGTGATGGATGCTCTCACATGATTACTCAAATATATTAACACTTTCCCTGAGTTCACATTCCATTGGAAAGTGCAAAGAGCTTCGAATTGTGAACTTTTATTTTGCTGATGACCTGTTTTTCTTCTCCAAGTGCAATGTTGAGTCCCTCAGACTGATTAAAAATTTCCTTGACCTTTTCTACCTGATGACAAGGCTAAAGCCAAATCCTTCCAAAAGCAAGATGTTCTTCTCAGGAATTTTTTAGTACCTTCAGCACTAATGCCTTGATCTGTAAGCTAGAGTGCTTTTAGTCAGGTACATTGGTCTGCCCTTGATTTCTACTAGGTTAGGTAAAAATGACTATAATAATCTTGTGGAAAAAATCACTTTAAGGATAAAAGTCGGGGAAGCGAAACATCTATCTTTTGCAGGCATGTGGCACCTCATTCAGTCTGTCCTAGTTATTATCCAAGGTTTTTGGGCTAGTATGCTTGTCTTACCTAAAAGAGTTCTTAAGGATATCCAGTCCATTTTAAGAAAGTATATTTGGTCTGGTAATGCTATGAGACACACTAGCGCCAAAGTTGGGTGGGTGGATATGTGCCAGCCTAAATAGTGTGGTGGTTTAGGATTGAAAGACCTCATTGCTTGGAACTCTGCGGCTACTACCAAGCACCTGTGGTCTCTTAGTACCAACCCTAAAAGCTCTCTATGGATGATTATATGGTGCCACACTAACCTCATCAGAAATGGTACTATATGCACAGTGAAAACCCTCAATGATTGCTCTTAGGTGTGGAGGAAACTCTTGAATGCTAGAAGCTGGTTCACTGAGTGCTGCTACTCCAGAATTGGTGACAGCTTGAAAAGCTCCCTTTAGAGTGATCCTTTGCTTAAACTTTGAGTGTTCCTCAACAAATTTGGGAGGAACCTAGTCCTTGATACTAAGGCAACTATCATTGGCCTGTGACAAATTCCACTACTCTTATCTCCATTGAAAGTACCTCTTCTTCCACGCCTCCCCCCTGAGCTCTGGCCCTGATAGGTGGATTTAAGACCCTTCCTCGATGGTAGGTTCTCTAACTCCTATTTGATGTTGCTAAGGTTGTTTGATATGGCTTTGTCTAGTTCTCCTGTAATATTCCTACACATAGTAGTTGGCTAGCTTGTAGGGACGTGTTATCTACTAAGGATAAGCTGCTTAGTTGGGGTATCTCTATAGACCCTGATTGTATGTTTTTTTGTAACCATATAGAAAGTAGCAATCATATTTTGTTTAGGTGCTCTTTTGCTAGTAGTGTGTGGGCAACTATCACACAAACTTGTGGTCTGAATTGCTTTGTCTCAAGATGAGATCAAATGATTGAGTGGCTTGCTATAAATACTAAGAAAAAACATTCCTAAGCATAGTTTAATTAGTTGGCTGGCTTGTAGGGACAGGTTATCTACTAAGGATAAGCTGATTAGTTGGGGTATCTATATTGACCCTGATTGTATGTTTTGTTGTAACCATATAGAGAGTAGCAATCATCTTTTGTTTAAGTGCTCTTTTGCTAGTAGTGTGTGGACAGCTATCACTCAAGCTTGTGATATGAATTGATTTGTCTCAAGCTGGGATCAAATGGTTGAATGGCTTGTTATCAATATTAAGAAAAAAGATTTTAGAAATCTTATTCTTAAGCTTGCTCTTAACTCTTTTGTTTATAAGATATGGAGTGAAAGGAATGCTAGGATTTTTAAAGATAAGGTGAGGAATAGGGTTAACATCCCTAAGGTTATTGTCAATGCTATTAGAGACAAATTATGGAACTTGTAATTCATTCCTAATTCCCCCATTAACAAATGGCTTGTTAACTCTTCTTTGGTTTCAAGGTAATAAGTATGAATAGTCATCGACTCTCGAGAAATGGTAGAAGAATGGGGTATATTATGGGACATACAATGCATTACACACGTATGATCATTACACTTCAAATTGGCTATTCTATTTCATCTCTTAGAAAGAAAAGAACTTAAATCAAAATACTTAATAGCATGGCGATACATTTACATAAAACTTCTACCCTGAGCACACGCAATGGAGCCATAGACAATCAGCCAGTTGGAATCCCCCCTCCACTTACTGGGTAACCCTCCTTGAGGTGTTGTGGCTTTCCTCGAGTATGCCCTTGCAGATTGTTTCATGTTTCTTTTAATATATTTGGCAAAACAGAGAAACTTTTGATTAACCTTTTTACCCTTTAAAGTTTTTAAACTTATAATAAAAATTAGGTATTTCACATTTTCTCATTTATTTCCTAAATGAAAGTTTATTTTTATTCCATAATAATTTTTTTATTAATTATTAGCAATATTAAATATTTTTATAGCACTATGTAATTAGATACATGATATTTATACATATTAAAGATATTTATACATCAAATATTTATTTTTAAGTGAATAATCATTTGTTCACAAAAATTTTATACTTAAAATTTTGTAATATTTATGTTATCCGGAACATGAAATTTCATATAATAAATTTAGAGAAATGCGTTAATAAGAGAAACTATTATTTCATATTATAATTAGTTACTGAAAATATGATAAACTCATCAAATAAAATCATTTCCTATGCTATTCAAAGGGGAGTGTTATATAATAAATTTTAACACTATAATCAAGCTAATGTATTTATAATTATTACTATTTTAATTTAATTTAGATTTATTATATTTAAATAATGCATTTATTTTAATGTTAATATTAATTATAAATTTACATATATTTAAATTGGTTTAATACGTGCAGAGCACGTACGTTTTGACTAGTATAGTAAAAATATCATAACAAAACACATTTCAAAGCTTCATTTGTCATGTTTGAATTTAGTGAAGTTGATTTAATGAGATAGTTGAACTATTAGAGAGAAGACTCAAAAGGATAGTTGCTGAATTGTAATTCATTTCTTCTATCATTTCTCTCTATCTCGAGCTTCTTATCACTTCCAATTGATATCAGTTGGGCTGTAAATATTAACTGATGTAAACATATATTCGTTTCTGGTTAGCTTCTGTTAAGCTAGTTGATCGAAGTCTCTATCTTCTATCTTTGATTTTCTTTACGCTATAATGAGTTCTAAGCTTGTATTCTACTACTGATATAAATTTATGAATGTCCAGTCTCTCACAAGTTAGTGAGCATTGATTCTTTGTCAGTCTCTCCTTCAGCTTACTCTCTTGTTTCTCATTCTTCTATCTTACTATTTCGTAAGTTTTTAACATGGTATCAGAGCCAACTCAAGCATGACCAAGCTCATACTACATTTTCATGTGACAAGGACCAGGCAAAAGAGTAGCCTGCACGTAATGAGGAGTATTGAGGAAATAATCTCACTTCGACTGAGAATAAGTATTGAACAAAGAATATAAGCTTAGAGCAATCATCAACTCTCAAGTTAGATTTTGAATTGAGTTAGGCTTTAAGGACTTATACATTATTTCTTAGCTGTTGAAGTATTTAGAGATAAGTCTGGCCTTTTTCTGTATCAAACTATATATATTACAGAGCTTTCAAAAAGAAAGAAAATGGAAGGAGCAAAACCTGCTCCTTTACCAGGTTATGTTTTTAGTATCATTTCTCCCACAACATGTGAGCCTATGAAGGAAATAACCCTTTTTAGAAGTATTGTGGGGGCTTTACGGTATGTTTCCTTAACCAGACCTGATATTGATTTCATGGTTAATAAGCTATGTCAATTTCTACATCAGCCTACTAATTTGCACTGGCAAGCATGCAAAAGGATACTTAGGTATCTAAAGGGAACAATTACAGAAAGAATCCATCTAAAGCCCTTAACTTCTCTAATTTTACAGGCCTATTTTGATGCTGATTGAGCTTGTAATTTTAATGACAGGAAGTCTATAGAGCCTATATGATATTCTTGGGAGGTAACCTACTGTCTTGGTCATCCAAGAAATAAAATGTCATAGCAAGGTCAAGTGTAGAGAGTGAATACAGGCCAATTCCCAATGCAGCTACTAAAATAGTTTGGTTCCAAAGCTTCTTGTCAGAACTATGTTTCAATCTTATGCAGCCACTAATTATTTCGGTCGACAACATAAATGCTATTGCCTTAGTCTCAAATCATGTCCTACATGCCAGAATCAAGCATATTGAGCTTGATATACATTTTTTCAGGGATAAAATTCAGCATAAGCAATAGGATATCAGATTTGTTCTCTCAGCGAATCAATTAGCAGACTTACTTACAAAAACCTTATCTACTCCTAGGTTTTTATACCTTAAGTCAAAGCTCAGGGTGATTCATTCCCCTTTCACTAGAGATGGGATGTTAGAGAGAAGACTCAAAAGGATAGTGGCTGAATTGGAATTCATTTCTTCTATTATTTATCTCCATCACTTGAGCATCTTGTTACCGTCAACTAATATAAAATTGATATCATTTGGGCAACAACCGTTAACTAATATCAACATATACCAGTTTGCGGTTAGCTTCTGTTAAGCTAGTTGATCGAAGTCTCTAGCTTCTATCTTTGATTTTCCTTACTATGTAATGAGTTCTAAGATTGTAATCTACTACTGATATAAATACATGAATGTTCAGTCTCTCACAAGTCAGTGAGGACCGATTCATTCTCAATTTCTCCTTCAACCTACTCTCACTTCTTTCTCATTCCTCTTTCTTACTATTTAGCAAGTTTTTAACATGAGCGGATAGTTAACCTCGACACTCAAACTCATAAGAATATAATTTCTAGTTAGCTTATATTTAGTCCCCTCGAATTTCTATTCGTAACGCAACTTGGCGATATAGTAATAGCTAATTAAATTTGTACCATTACTTTTTCTAAAACATTTAGATTTTTTAACTTTTTAAAATATCCAGATTCTATACTATAAATGTCACTCATTATATATTACTAACTTCAAAAAAGGAAATTTAAGATCAAAATGTCATTAATAACTCAAATACAATAGAAAAAGGATTTACATCGCATTAAATACAAATTAGGAAAATGTGTTTCAGTTTTAGTTTATTTTTCCAGTTTTGTTTTAGATAGTATTTCAGGTAACTTACTATCCCTATCTATTGTCAAAATTTTCCATTTTTCCTATTGTTTCATAGGTGTTTTTTCATACAATTATTTTTAAAATAAGTTTTCATTGTTTTTATGGTATTAATTTTATCTTTTTTTCTATTTTTCTATTTTCCTTTTTCACAAAGAGAAGATTTATTGATTCAAGGTGAGAGAGAAAAGTTTTGTTTTTTTCCTTCCTGGGTGATTTAATTCCTTATTATTTTTATATTTTGAACTATTTTGGCAGGAAAAACCTTCATGCATGTTTTTTTCCTATTTCATTCTTTAAAACTGTATTCTCGTTTTCAGTAATAGATAGTGATAGTACTCAAAATATGTTATGTTAATACATAATAATATTATATTTATGTTAATTGATATTAACTCAGAGATAAATTTTACATTGAAAAAAAATTGCATATTTAAACATTGTTAGATATAAATAAAACTTCAACGTTTAAACATGTAAATACATATTCATGGATAGTGTCCCTCATGTGGTTTGTCTTTTGCTTCTAAAGTTCATTCCCTCTGTTGTCCATGATGTAAATCATATATGAAAATTCTATTGCAAGGTCTGACGATCCAAAAAAAAATAGGGCATGGGCATGTAAAAAAGATCAATATTCTTAAAATTTCTATGCAAAACAATAAATAGAGATACCAACCGTTGTTAGCCCTTATATGCAATATTCATATAATAGAATTTAAAGAATACATATAATCTGAAAATTATAACAAAATTATTAAAACTATATAGTTTTAATAAATTACGATAATATGGAATACGAATATGAAGGTGAAAGTACAATGGAGAAATTTTGGATGTTATACATGAGTCAAGGCCTGTTTATTATACAATCCCTTTAAGAATGATTCACCTCCTATGGTAATGCTTGAGGTTGTTAGGCGTATGTCTTCTAGAATGCAACGACGGAACAACCTGTAGTCATGTAACACAAAAAACTATTTTCGACGAATTGATTAGAACCCCAACTCTATCACATTGAAACTCAAAATTTCTCTACACTATTAGAAACTCGGAATCAAAGAAGACAATAATGAGAGAGTATATAAAATTGTTTAAGTTTGGTGTGATAGAATGAAGAGTGGAGGTGATTTATAGCCACATAGGGGTTTAGACTTGAAATAAGGAATTTGATTCTGAAATAAATTCATGGTCAATTTTCCAAAATGAAATTTATTTCATCGGTTACGTAATAAATTTCAGAACTAATTTGTCAATTTAGTGCTAAATTTATTCTGACAGTTTTGGGAAATAAAGAGTTGGAAGACCAGTCCTACAAGTGTAAACTTATCACTCTTTCACATTTTTCAACTTCATTGGTGCACTTTGAGCATCAATTTCTCATTTAACTAAACACCATTTTTACCATAAGAGTATCACCTACTATGACTTATCAAAATAAGATGTGGGTTTCAGTCAAAATCAAGCCTAAAAATGGTACCTCAATATAGAATGTATTACCAATTAATTCTCACATTTCAACAATCCCTCACATGAATGAAATTCATAAGGGAGAGAAATAGCTGACAACTTAATGACGGCTAGGACCTGGTGATAGAGTTCAACGAATGAATATTTGAATAAGATAGGAGGTTCTACCATTTGAACCTTTCCTCGTGAAAGTACATTTACTTTACTGGCTGACCAATAAACATGATGTCTTCGAATTGTTATGTCATTTATGTAAACCATGAGATATCTCACACACATATTTTTCCTGGTACAATTAAGTTTTCACTGTTATGTTCGTTCTATCCATGAACATACTCTTGATTCTGTGAGAGTTCTAAGAACTGAGCCCTAAACAATTCCCTTTAGAAGCGGCCCCGACCATTTCTCTCTCACATAAATGATTTCTTAATAAGGAGTAACCAGCATTACTTTGGTTAATTTTTTATGCTAAAGAATCATTGAAAGCATAGCTTAACCTTTCCCTGCGGGCATCACTGTTTTATCATAGGAATGGCCATGAGGATAACCCCCACAATAATACAATTGAACATTTATGATTAGGTTGTCCCTTTGAACCTCATTATTGGGATCTCTAGTCATCTGGATTGGGTTTCCATCATACTAACTACTCTTTCATGGGCTTTAGTCCAATTTCCTTAACTTTCTATTTAACTCTTTTGGTAACAGATCCGCAATGTTATCTTTTGATTTCATATAGTCAATAGATATAACTCCTACTGAGAGTAGTTGTCTAATAGTATTATGTTTAGGATGTATGTGTCTAGGCTTACCATTGTACATGCTGCTCGGTGCCGTTCCAGTTACAGATTGACTGTCACAATGGACACAACTTGTTGGCATAAACTTCAACCATAATGGATATTTTCCAAGAAATTGCGTAGCCATTAACCTTATTCACCACACTCATCTAGAGCAATGACTCGAATTCCATTGTAGATCGGGCTATCCAATTGAAATTTTAAATAGATTAAGATAAGAATCTTTACTTTAAAGACTAAAATATAATCTTCCTCGTATTTGATGAAGAAGAATCACACGGAAAAAAACCACTTCAACTTAAATCTGAAAGATTTTGTTTTCAAATAAAAAGTGCTAGGATAAGGGTCTCCAAAAAATCTTCAGTTTTGAGGTTATCTTAAAATCAATCTTGGGAACCTAAAAATAGATTAAGCCAATTTATGACCTACTCAATTTGACATAAAATTTTGGGTATGATGATATTTATGTGTAACTCATAATGTGACTTAATATATCTACTTAATTTGATTGGCCACCGGCAAAAAAGTTTGCAACCCATAAATCACATAACAAAAGAAAGTAAACAAATAAGATTGCCATACTAGAAATATATTCAAACGTGAACTAGAATACAAACCAAAAAGACGTGTCTTACACTGATAAACACTATTATTATGTGCATAACTAGTAAAGATGCAATCAATCATTTTTTGACATATCGTTACCTTCTTAGGTAAGGTATTTCCACTTTTACAAAATAACCCTACATTTACAAGAGTTTGTTGGAAGGCTTTCTTCCTTTTCAAAATTCATACGGGTTGGTTTTTCATTGTGTGGGAGCATCTTATTTAAAAGATAATTAACTAATAAAACAGTTTCTCCCCACATGTTCTGAGGTAATCCAGAACTTATCAGCATTGCATTCATCGTTTCCTTCAAGATACGATTTTGCATTCAGCAACACCATTTTATTGAGGCGAATAAGATGTTTTACTTTGATGTATAATTCTGATTTGTGCATAGAAATCTCCAATAACTTTTTCGGCTTGTTGGACCATTTTTGGACCTAACAACTTCCTATCACTAACCTACTCCCATAGAATGGGAGGTCGACACTTTCACCTATACAAGCTTCAAAAGGTGCCATTCTAATTGTTCCTTGGGAGCTATAGTTGTAGGAAACCTTAATGAGAGGCTACTTATCACTCAAGTTCCCTTGAAAGTCCAACACACATGTCTGGAACATATCTTCAAGAGTTTTGATAGTGCATTCAGTCTTTCCATCCATCTGAGTGTGAAAAGCCATGTTGAAACTTAACTAGGTACCCAAAGCTTCTTGAAGACTACGTCAGAATCTAAAGGTAAATCTTAGATCACGGTTTGACACTATATACACTGGTACCCCATGAAGTCTAGTAATTTCTTTAGAGTATAACTTTTCCCAGTCCTCCACCGAGAATTTCATATGACTCGAAAGAAAATGAGCAAACTTGGTCAAACATATAACTATAACCAAATGGTGTCAAATTCCCTCATAGTCTTTGGTAAACCTACTAAAATTTATCAATATATGTTCCATTTTTATTCTGGATTGGCTAATAGTTGCCACGTCTTGTTCTACAAATTTTTCCATGTCTTTTTTCATATCGATCCACCAAAAGTGCTTACGTAGGTCCTGATACATTTTCGTACTCCCCGGGTGGATTGGGTAAGGAGTTTTGTGAGCTTGTATAGGAATCTCCCTTTTTAGCTCCTCACACAACAACTCTGTGTTGAATTTAAGTATTCTATCTCTAGAAACTAAAAAATTATTCCTTTTATCACTCTCCAATTGTGATGTGATCTTTACTAATGACGGATCATTATTTTGTGTACGTATCCTATCTTGAAGAATAGGTTGCACCGTCAATTAAGCAAGCTTAGCTGAGGCACTTTAAACCAAGATCTCCAACTCTAAACATTCTAGGCCATCTTAAATGGATTTTTGAGTAGAAATGAGGGTTGTTAAAGAACCCAATTTCCTACTAAGTGCATCTGCGACCACATTGGCTTTTCCAGGATGGTAGTTAATTATATAGTCGTAGTCCTTAAAAAGCTCCAACCACCTACACTACCTCTTATTAAGCTCCTTTTGAGTGAAAAGATGCTTCAGACTCTTATGGTCTTTGTAGATTTCGACTCTAGTCCTGTAGAGATAATGGTTCCAAATCTTCAAAGCAAAGACTATAGTTGTGAGTTTCAAATCGTGGGTTAAGTAATTCTGTTAATAACTTTTTAACCGTTGGGAAACCTAGGCTATAAACTCTAAAACTCTTATGTGTTGCATCAACACACAACCCAAGCCTACACGTGAAGCAGCACTATAGATAACGAACTCGTCACTCCCAGAGGGCGCAAAAAAGAATGGAGTGGGCACCAATCTTTGTTTGAGTTCCTAGAAACTCTTTCCAGACTTTTTTAGTTGAGAGGGATAATTAGATATGTTAATTTTGAATTAACTGATATCTAGATATTTATCTGATTAAAAAAATATTAAATTTACAATAATTGTCACATGTCAATTACTGATTGAGAATTAGAGATTGACATGAACTACTGTAGTGTCCCGTGGCACTACACTAGTGAATGCGCAATACTGTAGTGCCCCACGACACTACAGTAGTGTCGTGAGTGTGATAGCTCACGGCAACTACAGTGCCATGTGGGACTTCAAATTGTAGTGAGTCCCACTACAATGGTAATTTTGAAATTAGATATTATTTTTAGTTTATCTGTAAAAATCTGATATGTCATTATCTAGAAAATATATAGATATTATTCTATTAGCCTCAGTTTAGATAGAGAATGGATAACATAACTTCTATCAGGGTGAATATTCTCTGTGATTAAAATGTTAATAAAAATACTTGAAAGACTTATCATCGTATTCTCTCAGATTATTGTCTCACAAAAATTAATCATTCTCAGTAAATCTCTAGATCTCATATGTTGAGTACATCTAGAGACAGGAAAAATGTATTTGATTATTTTACGTGCCCACACACTTCTTAGTGCGTTTGAGGATTGAATTGAAAGATCTTGGTGTGGATCTCAAAGTCTGTTGTTCGTGAGAATGCAGGATCATTAATTTGTGAGGACTTTTGATATAGACTACAAGATGTATATGATTCATATCCATGCATGTCTTAGATTTAATATGTAAATATATAATGGATCATGATTGAAAACAGTTTTCAATAAAAGTTTTTATTTTGGACACAGTTGCATCGCGTTTATTTTTGTTTTATCGAAAAAACATACAATTCATTTTTAATATTTTTTTAAAAGCCACCACGCCTCCGCCGCGTATGTGTAGCGTTTTCCAACAGTTCTCGCCAATTTTAGACCAGTAAAGATATTTGTCACCTTTCAACGGTCGTCTAAGAGTGCTTGTCCTTCACCTCTCTGGTCACACATCTCTCACGTTCTCAGGCTTACTTGTCATAGACTAGGTCACTCAAATCACACATCACCCGAAAACCTCAAAACAGACTATAAGGAGAGATTGTCACTGTTAGTTTTTCTCAAAACAACATCGTTTTGAATAGCCAAAACGATGTCGTTTTGTGAAACTTAGGATAACTAACTCCCCTTTCTAGACACTCATAATAAACAAAACTCCCTGAAATTCGATGGGGAGATTCATGCCTAACAAGTTTAAAACCATAATCAATGTGTAATAATTTATGTATCAAAACAAAAAGTAGAAATTATGTTCTTTTTTACTTGAGTATTGGTGATGCGAGAAGAACCATCTGTTTGGCCTACATGGTAAGTATATGTCTGTGAGTTTTAAATAGTTTAGGATTTAAACTGTAACATGTTATAGTTTAAGGTTAAAAGTGTCTATTAGCGATAATTTGAGGAGCAAAAATGTAATTTTTCTTCTAAATAAAGTCTATCATCATAGTCTTGAGCTTGACTTGAACTCAATGTAAAGAATGAAGAAGGGCTCATAGCCTAACTTATATGACATATTATAAGAATATACACATTCAGTAGTACCAAAATCCTATTCAACTTTTCCCTACGTATACAATGTGTCAGGATTCTCATAACATATTCATTTTCTGCTTCTTTAGCCTTATCTACCAAAAAAATCTCAATAACTTGAGTGTGAAAGTCTAATTGACTAAACACCTTATGAGTGTCAAGTTGATACTCATTATTTCATTTTTATGTCCTTATTATCCGTTCTTAATCGTCTCATTAACTGATGTGTGGCAATCATTGACTATAGATTTTTCATATCCGTAGTTTAAAGCTTAAATTTGCCTAGGCTCAAATTTTGAGCTCAATACACATTTACAAAGTCCCTTACAATAGTCTTGGGCTTGAACCAGACTCACATTTAAATCATATCCATTACGGAAGACCCAAGAAGGAAAGCCAACTCATATGATATATTTTGAGTTCTTTCAATTCCACCAGGACTCTACCCAAATTTTTCCTATAAAACAAGGTATTTAACTCCTCATAAGTTGTTCACACTCTAACTCTCTAGCTTTACTTTGCCAAAGCATGCTCGTTATCTTGAGAGTTGCATTTTAACAAACTAGCCACTACACATGTTTGAAAGTTGATACTCTTATGTTGAGTTTCTTGTTCTTATTCTCAAGTTCTTACTTATCTCATCAAGCAACGCGTAGCAATGATTGATAGTGAATTTTCAGTCCATATTGACATTTTTCATCAACATATACTCTTGACCATTTTGATATGGAAGACAATGAGAGTCTCAATATTAAATTTGCTTTAGGGAGCCATGTCCCTCCCTCACTTAGTAGGCACGTTTATATAGGTCAAATACGAATTGAGATTCTCTACTATTGGTCTACCAACAATTCATAGCAGTTTAATCCATCTAGGTCATCCAATCGGATGTACACAGTCCACTTGAGTTAAACTACATAAGTAAAATTTAATTAATTTTCTAATTTAATCTCATCTAGACCACTTAAATATGATGAATGACTCGAATGAGCTCAACTGCTTCTGTAGTTGACGGATGGAAGATGAGCCAAAACCACCAGATAGCCTTGGGAGTGGCCCTAAACCTAAACAT
Organism: Datisca glomerata; assembly: GCA_003255025.1. Classification (NCBI taxonomy): domain Eukaryota; kingdom Viridiplantae; phylum Streptophyta; class Magnoliopsida; order Cucurbitales; family Datiscaceae; genus Datisca; species Datisca glomerata. The sequence continues at coordinate 778,240 of QANY01004517.1, read as the reverse complement.
ACACTCTGACCCTAGCCTGTCCCACTAAACTAGAACCAAACTTACTAAGGATATCCTTTAATCCCATTACCTTTTAGACGGTGTAGAAAGGAACTGGGTTATCCTTTAATCACTTGAACTCTTTCAACTTCCTCTAGGAAAAACCCCTCCGTTTGGATTTTTTCTTAATTCCACGTTGACTTCGTATCTTCCCCAAAATACCCCCACTCATTCTCTCATCGCTTTTTCATATTTTTCCCTGAAAACTAAAGATTCGTTTCATTTTTCAAATCTCTCTCTCCCTCAAATCGTTAGCTTTTTCTCTCAAATTTCAAGCTCTGAAAACCTAATTTTCATGGATTCATCCTCTAGGACAAACCAAAGAATACGAAGGCACAGGCTCGAACCTGGGACGGAGAGTTCGAGAGTTCAGTACCCTTTTGACTCTATTATCGGTTTTGAAATCAAAATCCATGTTTGGCCACGGTAGTGTCAAAGAACAATCTCTCTGGTTCATCTGCAAAAGTATGGACATAGAAAATTATTCATCTATCGTCAAAGAAAATTTTATAAATGCTTCATCCTCCCTCTTATTGAAAAGAGATGATTTCTGTCAAATATAGTTGTCTAACTGTATTTAGTTACCTATTCGAAATCTCCAAGCCAGGACATCAAAAGGGAATGAGAGATATGGTGTATTTTACGACGGAGTATTTTGGGGAAGATAATCGCACATGCAGACCACATTTTTAATGTGGGTTAACTATTTAACCCAAGTCGTGCAGGTGCACAATCCAAGTGACAACAGTAACTGAGCAGCGCTGTTTAGTGCCATTTAGCCCAAGTCATGCAACTACATGATCCAAGTGGCAACAATAATGAGGGCCGTGCACCAGCACAACTTAGGCTGAATTGCATTTTGATATGGTATAAGTTAAGGGACCTCTGAGGAGTATTTGGAAGTGAGGAAGTTCTGTGATTTAGAGGTAAGTTGGGAGTGTGTAAATGAAATGAACTCCAAGGAAATATAACCACTTCAAATAAATTTGTGATTAAAGGCCTTGAGCGATATTGTGAACTTCGGACATCTGTATATAGACAAACAAGCATCATTGAGCCACCAATCTACAAGAGGCGGTGTTGATACAGTCTGAAGTTAACAAATTCTGAATGACTTTTACTATAAGGTTTTAAATAAATGGTATATTCAAATATCCCAACTTAGGCTAAAAGATCATACCTTAACCTGATTATCCACTAAAAATCCATCTATATGTTGGAAGACACGGACTAAGGACATAAATGACTCAAAAGATCATCGGCATTGACAAACAATTACTCAGACCATGCTCATTTTATGTTTTGATGAAAGATTCCCACAATACGATGCAGCAGCTAGTTCCGAAGATGTCCGAAAACAAGCAAACTTTTACACTATCAGATTCTTGTGCTTCCAGGATGATCATCGCTGCTCCTCATCAGCATCCTCCTCACCAAGACCACGTTGCACGAGTCTGTAGTACAAAATACCCATTGTGGCCATGCATGCCCTGCATATGCATAAAGCGCTTGCATTAGAGATAACCGTGCCATTTATTTACATACCACTGTATTCCCAACTTCCTATCATTCTATTGAGGTTTAAACTGTGCAAATAAGAATAGTTTTCGTGGGTGCAGCGAGTGAAGCAACCACACGCTTCCCTCCATCATACAAGTTTCATAGCCTAAAACTGCTTAATAGTTGAAACAACTGACAGTAACAAATTCCTGTTTCCTTAGTCAACTAAAACAAATTCCAATAGTAGAATCAACGCAGCATTTTCAGTTTTCTTTCTGTGGTATCCCCCTTCAATCAGTCTTATCATTTACATTTCTAGAGAAAAACAATAATATTTTATGAGGCAACAGGAAAAACGAGATGCAGGGAAATTACATTATTGCTATAACAAGAAGAACTTTTCTCGGATCCATTTTGGATGATCTTGGTTGTCGTACACGACCTTCGAGGACATCATTAGCACTTGATGCATCTTTACGTGGAGGTGCACTCACCGGTAGAATCGGTAATGCACTTGACCAAAAAGGAAGTATTGCTCTAAGAAACTTATGCCTGAATGGACCTACACAAGAAAGCCTCAGCTCAGGTGAGGGGGGAAATGATATAAATAAATAAAGCAGACGAGAGAACACAAGTTTACTTGGTTTTTTAACGTCCAAGCAAACTCAATAGGCAGAATAAAAGTTTGACGTCCATAAAATACTGTGGAGAACTCATGTACCTCTATGGAAAATATTACATAAATATTTGAATAACGTATAACTTACCCCTTCTAGTGTACTTTTTACGGTCCAAATCTTCATCATCGGCGTAATATGAAATTTCGGAGTTTTGCCTTTCAACATTGAGTGGTCCCTTTCGTGTTGTAGCACCAGGCTGGGCGCATTTTGTTTTAAAACAAATATATAAAGTTATGAAATATATAAACAAATCACAAGCAGGCAGCATATGCTAGCAGATGGATAATCACAACATGTTGACACACATGCAAGCAGAAAATCACCTAGTAAAACTCATTCTATATACAGTTATAAACAGAAAGCCTCTTTAAATCTTCTTACACCAGGACTTGAGTTCTTCACAAAATTGCCGGCCGAACTTTGAACATCTATCTCTACAATATCTGTCATTGATTGTTTAGAATATCCTACTCCAGTAACAGCTGAGAACCCATCAGCTGCATTTGGTTCAGCTTTGGCCCCCGTTGATAATGATGCATTATTTTCTCTGCCTCCAGAGGAAGTAACCAAAGGGTCTGAGGCAAAAGCAGGGGGAGGGCTGCGAGATTCTGTTATTTGCAATGTAACCGGATGATTTCCAAACAGGTTTTTTTCCAGACCAGTCTGCTTGAAAGCAAAAACAGACATTGATTAGAATCTCGTATATGGAAAGATAAGAAATAAAATAGAGGGTCTTCTTTGAATCAAGTCTAACCAACTTACTCCTTAAAATAAAAGGCAACAGACATACTTCTGCATAAGAAAAGGATATGGCTTATTCATGAAATCCTCTGCCAACCTTAAGGGATATCAATTGATGTAGCAAAGGAAGTTCCCTAACACAAACCCAATACCAAGAACTGAATTGAGAAAACAAAAATATACGGGAAAGCTTGGCTTTGTTTGTGAGTTACTGTTTCTTGACTGATGTACTATACTTGGGAGAAAGGGTGAAAAAGAGAGGTTTCATGCTCTTGTTTTAGTCGTTAGACTTACAGACTAGTTATGGGATTCATTTACAATTGTAAAAGCAAGCTTCCAATGCATATTGTGTTAATATAACTTTCTTTTGCAAATGATTATTCATTTTTCATCTGGTTATTGCTAGCACATCTAATTCATCATTTTCTTTCTGGTAAGAAACATCAGATTTGATTAAAAAATGGATATGCACAAAAGAATGAGTAAACAAACCTCTATGAATATCAAACAACAATGCCTCCAATGGAGAGGGCCAAAAACAAAGAAAAATCCCAAACTAGATAAGAAGAATAGTACATCAAGATGCCACAAATTTAACATTCTCCCACAAAATAATTGAGTACCCATGATTCCCTTCAAAGTTTTTAAGTTCCGTTTGGATCATAAAACTCATAGGAATAGGATCATGAAAGATGAAGTTCTAATAGCTAATTCTCCCAACAGAATTTAGAGCATCTACGTTTTCTCTTCAACTATCCTTTTCTGAGGTGCCCATAAGATTATTACTATGGAATTCTTTGCAATTGTGTGAAAAGAAAAGCACGCGAATCTCACCTGCATAATAGCTTCCTTCAACTTTGAATGAAAGCGAGAGCCTGAGTCTTTGATGCTCTTGGGCGGCCATATCTGCATCAACGACGCATCTTTGGAAAGTTAATCATGGCATAGAAGATGGAGTTTCCAAACAACAATTCCTCACATATTCTCATAAACGTCTCCAAAAGAAGTATATAAGTCAAGGAGTAGAGAAATTTTCCAAAATATAGAACTCTAACTACCATGGAGTAGATGTATAGTGCAAAAACTATTTAGCAGAGGATAACCAACCAGCGTGCATGCATAACGTACACCACCAAAAAAACATATTTTGAATCAATCAACTCCGGATTTTATCTATAAATTGCCATTATAATATCATAGTCTTACCGAAGTGGAACATTCAGGACACACGTATCCAGCTGGCGCGGTGTGTGTGGGAAAGCTCTTGATATGAGAAACCAAGCAATTTGTATGTAAGACATCTACGTCCAAAGACAACATATACAAAAATTATGCACAGCCTTCTTATATTTCTGTCCAATAGAAAGTAAATAAACAAAGGTCTACATACGTAAGCAACCCAAACGAGTTGTTTCTGGACCAATTCCCTCTTCAAGCATAATGTGACACATGGAGCAATTGGGAGGCCAATCATAATCTCCATTTAGCACCCACTCCGAATAAGTTCGAACCTTAAAAAGAGTAGAAATGTAACATTTATCCCCAAGCCACAAGGAGATACTCAGTATTATTGAAAACAATGTAATAGCAGATGACAATTGTTTTCATCAGTCTAAAAGTCAAATTATCTACATATGATCCAAAGTTCCATCTCTCCAAAAGAGTATTTTACACATATATGGAAGAAATTAGAAACAACAAAGAAAATAAATGATAGAAGAAAATTCACAAAACCCAGATTACTGATATTGTAGTTGTCTCGGTTCTCTATAACACGTAAGCTAATGTTATGCTAACAGACTAAAAATCTTGGAGAAAATTTGGCCAAAAATCACCAACAGGAAGAACTAGCTACGTGGACCAAACGATCTTGTCTCAAAACTTGTTCTTCTATAAAAATTAAGATAACAAACCTATTAATTTTAGTTTAAAAAAAAAGGAAATAAATGACATATTTAAATTTACGAAATCCAGATAATTGATCTCTTATAAGAAGTATATACTACTATTGGTTGTCTATAACACATAAATTAATGGTCTGCTGACAGAGTAAACTGCAGAAAAAAGTTGGCTGACAGTCACCAACTACTATGCATATGAATGCACTTCTTTCAAATTAACACTTCGATGACCATCCAAATTGTGCTAGTATTAGAACAATATTCATGTTAAACATTATCTAACGAATCTTCTCCTAGATGGTGTATTCAATCCACTTATACAGTTATACTACATCATGCAGGGATGGAAATAGCATTCTGTAAAATATGTGACTTTTCATAAATGATCCGCACTAAAAATGAGTAGACAGTGTAAAACAAGTTTAGAAACTATGTTAATCTAACACATCATACGATTTCTTCCTTATATAATTTTTAAACCCTTCAGCATAAAATTCCCAGATAACCATCACATGGTTATCGAAATTAAAGACATTTTAGTTTCAATAGTTGCCCAAATCTTACTGAATTTGATGTGAAGTCAACTCCATAATAGTGTAACAAGGAGAAGGGTACCAATGAGAATACCAGTAATTAATAAACAAAAAAAGAAGTACAATACAGATCAAACGAAGATACAGGAAATCCATGCCATGAATATGCAAAAGACTAGAATAAATATCAGAAGAAGCAAAAAATAAACAAAGAACAATTGATATAAAAAAGATGTATTTACCACGCATGTTTGATGCTCTGGAAAAGAGATGCATTCTCCACATACGGGAACTTTGTGCACGAAACAGTATAACTTAGTAGCCTGAACATCGAAAGCATCTCTAACATTATTATTCAAGTTTAATATGAAACGGTATATAGCAATAACAAGTTGGTCGACCCCCCTATGAATCATTATCCAGCAGTGTAAATCTTATAAAAAAAATCAAAGGAAGCATTAAAGCCAAAATCTGAACACGTCAACTAGCTAAAAAAAGCAGAGATGTAATGATATTCTCGTAATTTCAGATGAACGAAAATTCATCAATAGATCTGGGTAATCATAATTACATTCATTTTAATTTGTAGAAAAAAAATTAAAAAACATACATATCGCCCACAATTTCAAAATACCAGACTTCAATCCGATCTAAACCTCAGGCAAAAGAAATCCATCACAATTCACACATTGCCGCACAAGCTGAATCAGATAAGATCAAAATTCCACACCACCGTTGGGCGTTAGAGAAAGATAGAGAGACACAGAGAAGAAACTATACCTTACGGCATTTGCAGACCACCATTGCATAGACTGGAGCGAAGTAACAGAAGCAGAGCCCGTGAAACCAATACGGAAAATGAGTATTGATGTTTCGGACTTAATGAAGATGGCAAACAATTCGAGGAAAACGAAGCCGCAGCTCTGTCTCAGTAGATTTCGATTACTAAAAAACGCTCATTCCTTTTTGTGCAGTGCTTGCCTTGGAGATCCAATTTACAGTTCACTTTTTTTTCTTTTTCCTGCCTGTAAGTTTTATCGGGTTTTTTATTGGGATAACAGGCCCCCAGAAAAGTCATTTCTGAAAAATGGGCCTTGAAATTTTTTTCAGAGATTAAGAGCTGTTTATCTTGGAAAAGTCTTTTAAACCCCTGACGAGAAAATAGGACAGAATTCAAAAAACAGCAAACATGTCGATCTTCTTTCAGACCATCTTGAACCTTCTTGGGTTTTTGGAAGGACCGTTTCATCTCATAAAAATATTAGTCCAAATAGATTGTTTTTTTATATTTTCTTAGAATATGTACATTCTTTCATTTTGCATACCAGACTTCCACTTGCCAATCTCATAGCCATATTAGCCCTCCCCACACTTGATTATCCTACAATACATTATAGTGCTCAATCAAATATCATCAAAACACAAGTTAGACAATGATTTACATAAGCTATTTATAAGTTACAATTATGAACATCTCTTTGAACAAATGAATAAGTCTACGGTCATCTTCTTGCTAAAGAACACTAACTTTTTTCTCAATGCAGAACTTTAAAACGATTCATTCCAAGCGAAACTTGATGAACTTGTCGGTTCTGAATTCATCTTTAGATTTGACATTCATCCAACTTCAATAGAAATTCATTGTCATGGCGAACTGCGGACACCTGTCAAACTACATAAATGAATCAATGACATGATTTAATTGAATGTAAGACACCAAAAGCAAACACATTAGAATGAATATAATCTTTTTAACCCAAACCGAAAAATTAATACATATATGGTTTAAAAACATAGATAGAAAGAGCTTTTTTGGTACCTAAAAGCTCATAATAACCATAATGCAATACATTCTAGTCAATTAATTTGAATATTCCATTACATAAAGATGAGCACTCTATAGTTTCATAAAGCACTATATAATTCTCAATCTAAATATCTAAATTACATCAACTATTTCATAATTAACAATTAAGCATAGTAAAATATTTATCAACTAAGAGGCTTAATCGTAAAGTATTTATCAACTAAGCGGGGGTTTTATTAGCTTGCTTATGTGATGATCTTACACTCTCAGCGTGCTACAAAGGAATTTAAACTTATAGCCTATATATTTAGCAGATAAATAGTTCCTAAATAAATTCTCATATTGTCAAGTGCTGGAGCTACAATGTAAAAGAATGGAAGCTCAATTTCTATATGTGCTTAGGAGAGAAATAAGAACAATATTTTGACTCCTCTTCATGAAGCTAAAGAGACCACGTTTCAAAGCCCTAGTTTAAAGACTTTTTCAAATCTGACATTTCTAGAAGAAGGCTTCTTCAGTCTCTAACAACAGGTAATATGTTTCAAATGTATAATTTGTCTATGGTATATATAATGGATGTATAGATTATGGTCAATGAGTCTCCTTATCCTAGTTTTTCGAAAAATTGCATGCCAATGTATCAATGTCGTGTAGCCGTGGATGTGTCTGTGTCAGGTTGGAGACAAACCAAGAGAGATGACCCAAGGAGAATTCAAAGTAAAGACCTTGTCTGTAAAGTTCCATACTTCTTTGTCATGGTATAGAGAACATTTTAGGTACGAATAAGGTAAGACAATATCGTAAAATTTAGATATATGTAGAAAGTAGCGTTCTTCAAATGCTTAAACTTATTCTTAATACAATCTTCATCAAATTGCTTTAGAAAGTTTCAGAGAAAAACCTTTTTTTCTTACACAAATCCATATATGTTTCTCCGTCAAAGATGAAACAGTAAAAGATTGAAGGACACAAAGGAAGTTATAGACCCGAGGTTGTATATGTTAGGCTATACGATCTTCTACTACAATCTTTCTTTACTTGACTCAGATAAGTAGATTAAACTCATCAATAGATCATTGTATATGTTGGGCTATACGATCTTCTACTACAATCTTTCTTTACTTGACTCAGATAAGTAGATTAAACTCATCAATAGATCATTGAGATATATAATAATTTACATGATATATTGTCAATTATATACAAGAAAAAAACTCCAAATGCTCAATTCGATATCCATAATCTACAATTATTCTGAATAATAATGAACTATTCATGCACCTCTTTGAATGAATAAGCAAGTATATAGTCATCTTCTTGCAAAAGAACCACACTCTTATCTTGGTGCATAACGCTAGGTTGGTTCCTCATCTTTTTCAGGTTCAGTTGTTGTTTCAGTTTGAGGTGGAGGCAACACTTCTTCCACCATCTCTACTAGCTCTTAAAATCCCCATCATCTCCCATCCGGACATTAAATTCCTTGATTACCTGTAAATAATAAATTAGTTCACTTGATATAGCATTTCTTCACTACATATAATTAGTTGTCATTAGAAATGATAGTTGTACAAAACAAGCCCTCTACCACGCGAAGACTATTACAGTCAACTTTCTAACCAGGCATGTTAATCTTTGAAAGGATCAATACAAAGCTTGCTACTTTGATTAAGCTCTCTGTGAATCCAAAAAGATCTACTACAAAGAGGCAAAACAAAAAGACTTAAAAAGAGGCCAAACAAAAAGACTTAAAACCATAACCATCACAAGTGTTTTGATTTTATCTAGAAACAAGAAATAAAATTTTATGGTTGAGAATAACAATTATGCAGGTCAACTCACCATTCACCAAGTAACGTGTACCACAGAACAAAAATCATCATGAAAGAACCTACATTTGTAAGAAATTTAGTAATAATCTCTTTGATCTAACCTACTTGTATATTTATTGTATTCTTAGAACAAATTACTTTTATGCCTTCCATCACACAAGCAACAATTAGGAGGCAGGAAAGAAAATGCATTCTTATGCATCGTAGAACTAAAAGAACCAACTGGCTTGCTTGTATTTGAGATAGCTCCATGAGAGGCAGATAAAAGATAATCAGCACTTTCGTCACACAAAATAGTAACAGTTAACAACAAGGCAAGTGTTAATGACTCAAAGATTCAACATTGATGATCAGAGTAAATTGCTATTACTTCTTTGAGAGAGAAAGAGGCGGAATGCAAGAGTTGGAAAGCCAACATTCAAAGTTGCAACATACACCCGCGTATTTTATTAAGATAAAGAGAAGTACTATACGAATCTGACAAGGATGACCTTCACCCTCATGGAATTGGAAGAGTTAAGAATAAGTTGTTTAACTGTGTTAACAAAGCAAACAAACGCATGTTTCCTACTAGATTCTACATCCATTGTATTGAAGGCGATTTATCAGGTTGGGGGCTTGGCAATCTCTCATTATTAAGGCAACTTAAAAGAATTCATATCCTGATTGAATATAAGTTATCGCTACAAAGAAGCTCCCATTTAAGAATGTAAAATTTGGATATTAATTTGGCGGCTCACAACATATGTAAAGAGAAAACAACAAAAACAAAGCTATGAGATTCTACTTGTCTTATACAAATTTCCACTGTAAAAGAAAGTATTATGGTTTAGTCCATGGATTAAACACGAACACCCATAGATATCCATATTAACAAAATAAATAAAAGATTTTTAAATTCTAAAATGTACCTATTATTCTCAGATTCTATCAATTCAACAAGATGGAATCATATATGAGGCCAAGAAGAAGAAAAAAAGACGAAAAAAGCAAAAACTCTTATGGAAGTTTGAGAGAGAACGAGAACAAGAGAGAAAGGGAGAAAGGAAAGAACCTTCCGGCGTTTCCAAGGAATTAAGCCGCCCCAATCTGACTAAGCCTTGGTTTCTCAATGTCTCATTCTCTTCCCCTATTGTTTCTCATCTTCCCCTTCGCATGAGAGAGTTTGTGAGGAGGATTGATGGGTTCATTATGTTTTTCTTTGTCAAAAGACGGGTTCTTATGTTTCATTCAAGGACAAAAAAAGCTCTTTTATGACTGAGGGGTGTAAACGCCATTTTACTCTTAAGAAAAGCCTAAGTTTTAATATATTGCTTTTTTTTTCATGATGGGTTTTCAAATGGTCCTTCTATCTAAAAAAATCCAAGCTCATTCTCCTTAGTTTTGTTACTAGAAATAATGTTCATTTGAAAACATCATTTATATCTATATCTATATCTACCTATATATACTATATGAAGAGGAGATTTAGATAAGACAAACTTTTAATTTCTCTTTTTACCATTTAAATCATTTTAAAATATAGTACATACTAGTTTTTCACCTCTTTTTTTACCTTAATTCGTTTATATCATGAAACTTTGATAAATAATTTGGAAGTTAATGTTTGTATACTATTATGTAAATAGGAACTTGAAATTTCATAAGGATTAATTTCAAGATATTCTTAATGTCAATAATTATTTCTTTGTTCTTTAGTAATGTATAAATTTCTGTTTTATAATATTTTTGTTATTGGAAACAATAAAAATTATACAAATAAATTTGTATAATTATAATTATAATTTATTACAAATAGACATGACAAATTGATGAAATAAGATCATTTTCTATATTGCTCAAAGGGCATTGCTATATATAGTTACAATAATCTAATTTCAATTTTTGCATTTCTTACTTTATGTCTCTATGTTCGAGTTTCTATTAAATTTATATATAACGTATAAGGTATGTTGTTTGGGTCTAGTTTAGATAAATGGACAATGAAAATTTTGTTTTCATTAATTGTGGCCGGTACTGTCCGTTGATTGCATAAATCAACAGTCTGGATCTGTTTAAATTTGAAAGAAAAATAAAGAAAATATAAGTTTACATAAATCAACAAATAGCATAAATCAACAAATAGCACTCGTTCTGATCTAAATCTACAGATACGATTATCTGTATGTGGGGCCAGGCCACAATGTGGCCGCTCGTTTAATAATTTCTCCTAGCTTTCATACTTTTTCTCCAAATTCTTTCATTTTCTTCCTCAAGTTTACTCTACAACACTCTTCAGAAAAAAACAAAGCTCTGATGTTGTCTCCCACAAATCAGGTTCTTCGATGGAAAAAACACGGGATCCGATGACCACCGCACCAAGGGCAAAAACTCTTTTTTTTCTTCTATTGTTTTTTTCTATACTGCATTAGGGTTGTGACAGCCATCGTGGGAAATATCAGACCCTAACGGCCGCGTCCTACGTGAATCTGGCTATAACCGCTATCACGACCCGCGGATGATCTTGACACAAAGATTATCAGACTACATCAGGTCAGTTACTTATGCCTATGAATCTCTATTTACCCTTCGTTATGATAAGTGTTTCTCCATGTTTATCTTTTCTACATGTCTTCTCGGCTTTTCTGGATTCCTGTATGGACAGAGAGATTTGGAACTCATAGATGCAATTGCTAAATAGTAAAATTAGCTTTCAAGTGATGCCCTGATGTAAAATATGTTGTTGCGTACGATTAAATATATAGAATGTTAATGTTTTTGTATTTTTAATCCTGAATTTATTCATACTTGCCGCTGACTCATCCTGCTTATTTGTTTAACTATTTATATTGGAAAATGTTTGCATCACGATATTTCATTTCGCGTGGGCTTTATTCCAGCTACTTAGAAACATGTTTCAGTGTTTACACGTTCAAGAGTACCTGATACCAATTTTTTTTCTTGTACTCTCTAATAGCGTAAAATTAACGAGAGAGTGTTGTTTCTATAACAAATGCAATACAATTGGGCTTTTTTAGAATACGCAACTTACCTTTTCCCTTTGAAGGGAGGAGTTGCTTGCAGGTATGGTACTTTTTCCCTTGAAGGGAGGAGTTGCTTGCAGGTAGGTACATATGATCTTACCAATTCCAATATGCTTTTAGAGATTTATTTCTAAAACAACATTACTTCCTAAAAATCATTGTTCTATTATTAAACTATGATTTTTCTATGAAATTGGTGAAATCAAGCTCTAATAAACTAATTTTGCTTGTTTGAAAAGTTCTTGGAGTAATTGAGGCTAGGCTTGGTTAAATAATGAATTGAAACACAAAACACAAATACTAATTGTTTTTAACTATCAAGTAATAATCACATTTTATAAAAGATCATTCCAAAAACTTGTTATTTACGACTTGCAATTAAACTAACGTAAGATGTATTATTAACAAGTTATTTCCGACTCTAATTTAAAAACGCAACAAGCATTTTTCTAAAAGTGCCAGCATAAACATGTCGTCTGACGTCATCGTTGAATTTTCAATGGCTAACCGTAGAACACGGTTGTACGATTTGGCAAACCATTCATCTATTACGTTATCGGCACAAAAGACCCCTAACTTGTGAATTGAAGACTTTGCTTTTGCCAAACAGTTAGTCATTTTATCATAAAGTGTTAGCATCTGCAAAGCACGTTCGTACAACTTGACATATGATTCATCCATTGGATTGCCTTTAGAAGAGACTCTCACAACATTAATCAAAGACTTAGCGTCTTCAAATCTGTTCATGTGTATCAAACAGATTGCCAGATTGCACTGCTCGTACATATCTGCCTCCAATGACAAAGCTTCCCTAAAAATTAGAAAATATACTCCCGAAATTAACACACCAATTTCTCTCTATTTTTTCTTAACTTAGGACACTCAATGAAAAATGTTAAAGAGTCAAATGATGAAAGGTAAAAAATAACATAACACAAGATATTATTTCTGAGCAAATAAATTTAGAGTTATGGCAGTGAAACAAATTTCTTATAAGAATGACAAAGGTGTGGACTTTTATGGAAGTAAATTACAGAGTTACTAGAGCAGATCCTTGTGCATAACTAAACCAAATTAGAATAAATAGCAGTAGATTATTCACCCAAGGATTACCGTAACCAATATTAATTGAGAGACTTTTCCTAATTGAAAAGTAAGAAGTCAGAAAAAGACAAAGTCACTAGGAATACGAAGTAAACCTGTAAAGTTGTTCTGCAGTTCTAAACTCATTTTTGTGCATATACGCCCCGGCTAAGTTGCCTAAAATTCTGTTGAGAAAAAGAACTCAAAATCAGTAAATTATGTATAAATATAAGAAGGAAGAAGAAGGAAAGAAGATCGACTCAACTTACTTTGATTTCTCTTGTTCCATACTTATTTGAATCTTTTTTCCATGTGATCTGGCTATCTTTGTCCTCCTTCTCAAACTCATTTCTTCTTCACTTTGCTTCAGTTTACCTTGCAGCAGTACAATATGTTCTTCTATCCTCCCAGAGCTCTGCAAAATTTTAAAATCCAACAAACATAAGAAATATCCTTATAATTTCTACTATAAAAATGAAAAACAACAGTAACCACAACCCAATAATAGGTCCTTTTTTTAAACTACAAAAATTAGTTAAACACGTTCTTCAGCCACCAAATAATACCCAAAAAAATACAGGATGAACAAAATATAAATCCAACTATCAGGATGCTTGAAGGCTTCGTATTTAGTCTGAAATAAACTTTTGACATTCATTATTCTAAATGCACATTTCTCAGCATAGCTCACCAGTTCAATTTCCTAAATTTGGTAAAAAGAAAAGAGATGAGAAAGGAAATGATAAAAAATTGTTTGGATTTAAGAAGAGCGAGAAGTGGGTTCTAGTTCTACCTTGTATAGTTCAGCTAGAATATTATCGATGGATTCCTGGGAATCATTTGAACAGAGATGACGAAAAGTTTTGATAGCCTCAATCGCTTCATCAGATCTATCCAATCGTTTCATCACAGTTACCATATATTTCAATGCACTGTCTACTAGATCCCCCGAATTTATTGCTGCCCGATATAAGGGTATTGCTTTGCTTGGGTCTTTCTCTATCAACTGCCAAAACAAAAATAAACGAAAAAATTAAGCCCTGTTTTTTATACCACGCTAGTTGATATGCATTTAAACACGAGTTATCTTCGGCAAGAAAAGTTCCAAATCAACGCAGAAACGCATAAAAGAAATTTTGGAACGACTGACCTGAACTTGTTTGGCTCTAACATAAGGAGAATCGTCGGAAGGGACTTTATGAATGAGACGAAGAAGACCGTCTTTCTTCACGCCAGGTGACTCTCTATTGTTATCCGTCGTCCGCATTCTGCGAGACCGCCAGTCCCTAGATTTCCACGTCTGTGGAATATTCTTGTCGTTGTTCCCCATTGCCGATCTCTAACCTATGCTATTGAGATATGAGACGGAGAGTGTGAAATTTAGGAGAGAGAGAGAGAGAGAGAGAGAGAGAGAGAGAGAGAGAGACGATGCTGTGAGTGAAAGTTGAAGGAAAATCGTATGAAGCAGAGAGAGCGAGAGTAAGAGAGTCAAACGTTCGAACAGAATTTGGGGGAGGAGAATGGGAAATAGCTGTTTTATAGAGAGAGTAAAGCCTCAGAAATAAAATTTGGGGGGAAATAGCCGATACTCGTGAGAAATAGAATTTGGGGGGAAAATTAGCCGTTAATCGTAAGAAATAGAATTTTGGGGGGAAAGAGAGCCGTTTAAAGAGAGTGGTACGTGTGGATTACACCTTCAAATTGTTTGGATTTAAGAGAGACTATTGTTTCATCATTATAACTTTGAGGTTACTTTTTTTATTCAAACTTTCCATTTTAGACAATGTTTGAGACTATCAAATATAATTTTGTTTCAAGGTAAGTTGACTATCTGTATTATATAATATTAATTCACTTGAATTTAATTGTATTATACTTGATTGGATTAAACTATTTAACACTATCATGTGTTTGATGCATAATAAAATAAGAAAACTAAATAACATTCAAGATATTTATTATAATTTTTGTGAAAATTATAATTATTTTATTATACTTCTAATTATCAACATCCAATATTTTATTTGGTAAAAATATATTTAATATTTTAAAATATGCAGTATTATTTTATAATATATAGTGTCGGGCATTTAATGAAAAATAGATGAACTATATTTTTTGATTTAAATAAATTTATTTAATTCATTAAAATATAATTAGTTAAGCAAAAAAATCATTAATTCATTAACCTATTAATAAATCACAATAGAGTGTGTACGAGAAAAAAAGAGAGAGCAAGGGGGAGGAGGGAGAGAGTGTGTTTATGAGAGACAAAAGGGGAAGGGTAGGAAGAGTGTGTGTGGGGATTGATTAATAGAATTTTGGGGGGAAGGAGAGCCATTTAAGAGAGAGTTGGACGTGTGTTTTTTTTAGAAAAAATATAAATTACACCTTTAAACTAAATTTCAATTTAAACAAACATTTCAAACTATATAATCCTTGACCAACTGAAAATGTCGAACAAATACTTTAAACTAATATCACAAACCCATTACTAAGAAATCTTTTAAGCACCAACAAGTTAGCAACTCACAAAATCAATTAAACTCATTCAATTTTAATGCATTAAAACACCACTAGAAACTTTTTCAAGAATTGAAAGAATCACTCTCAATTAAAATAATCAGTCTCAATTTGAAAACTAATTTAGGAGATGCATCTAGAAATATGTAAAGAAAAGGACGAGTTTTGAGCAGTAGACATTTGAATGATCGTAGTTCTTAAAATGCAAATCTAATTGGTTCAAATTTTTTAAGATTAATCCTTTACATGGCAATTTTACTGCATACAAAAATCAAGCAAAGGTTACAGAAGAAGTTATGGTCTTTCAAGCTCGGCAATGTGTAAAAGATGACATTTCATAAAGAAGAGTAGTAGCCGGTGAAAAGTTTATATTAATTCACCGAAAAATTAAAGATTCGTCAAAATCGACCATCTCAAAGCCAAACGAATGTTCTCATAAGGTGCAGTTTTAAGAAGATCAACATAGAACCTATCATTATGGTATTGAACAATATATCACAAGAAATATGACAGCTTTATCCCAATGAATTTAATCAACAATACAAACACAAACTAACATCCATAAATATTTTGCCTATTGGTTTCTTGTTTGACTAAACACTTAACAGAATCCAAGTTCTAAACAAAACAAAAAAAGGTAGATTACTAGGTAGAAAACACTGTTCTATGGACTAAGGGGAAAATCAAAATGTCTTTCCAAAGCAAAAAACAAGGCGAAAGTAAAACCGGGATCTCAATTAGAAAAAGGTGATTCAATACGTTTTTCATTTAATATTTTATAGGGATGAATGTTCCAATCATAATGTCACTTTTGATTTATACCCACCAAGCTTAAAAACAAAATGACATGCTTACTCGGATAAAAATAAGAAACATAGCATAACAATAAAAAAGAAAAAACAGGCCTATAAAAGATAACAATCACAAGAATAACATTAATATGATAATCACAATTAAAAACAACTAGATAACTCAATAGAAATATACCACTATTATACAATACAAAAGCTACGACACATCTAAAAGGAATCAAGAAACTCATAAAAAAATGGATAGCCAAAACAAACAGTATTCAGATAATCTACGTTAAATCGAAAAACCACAATTGTAAGTGATAAATAAAAAATGAATTGGATAGAAAATATATTCACAACCTCTGTTTCACAAAAAAGATCTCATGAAAAGAGTGATTTCAAAATAAAGATAAAAGTAACATACAACTTTAAAGCATAATAGTCAATTACGCATAAAGTATCATCCTTAACCCGCTAACAATGAGAAACAAACATGTCGAAAACCAAAGTGATGACTTAGTCATGATGAAAAAATTGATCATGAATATACACCATGCTAACATTTTGCATACAAAATGGTTTGACATGGATAAGAAGTGTTGGTGCAACAATGGCATCGACATGAGCGATAACATTCTTATGAAACTGCATCTAGCGATTCCTATGATCATGTAAAGGTCTCAGTAATGCGTGTGGATGAAACCAAATAGAGAAATAATATAGAGCATAACACTTTCATATGAATATTACTTTCTTTCATTTCAAACAGAAGAGTTGCAGGCCAATAGAAAATAGTAACACAGAAACAAGAAACGTTGATGGAGTTACTATAAATGGAAGAAAGATAATACGATATCAAATACACATTTTTTGAGTAGGGAGTTCAAATCACAATTGAAATAGATTCATGTAAGATATAATAAATCATTGTTGGAGAACTCGGATTCGGGCGTCCATCATGTGTCGACCCGACCCGATTTTGGAAAGGGATGATTGATAGTTTTTCACATGAAAAACTACCAATACTGGTTACTATAAATAACCACCATTAACTTCTATATCAATAGGAACTTCATTTTTTATTTTTGGAGAAGAAATTCGGACATATTGATATTCATCGGAGAAAATCATTCCTCCAACACTAAAATCAAGTTTTCACATACAAAATCACGAGATCTTGGGTTGTAGAACAAGTGGGGAGTTCATTTTCATGATTTCCTAAAGATCATACATGTAATTCGTCATTTTGATCTATTCCGCTGCATAATCAAGTAAGTGTTCTTGACTCGATTGTTTTCTACATTGGTAACCGAGCATGATCATGATGTTTTTGTGCCTATTCCACAATATTAATTTTCTGTGAGTAAATTCAGTATTTTTACAGAAGAAAATTAATCATTTTTTTACAATGTAATATCAATATCGTGTTTGGTTTGGTTGGAATATAATTTTTTATTCCTCTTTGATGCATTTAATGACATTATGAAAGTATAAACAGGTTATGTGTACATTTGTTTAAATCTCTTATGCATACTGTTCATTTGAATTTTTATGGAGTTAGTTTGAATGATTTACGTTAATATGGCAATTACATAATGGAATTAGGAATTTTAATCATCATTTGTATTTCGGTTAATTTTTACTTTTTTTAATACCCAAGATTCAATCTAGTTCTATCTATTGTTTCAATTTGAACGGGTTGATTTGGAGATATATTGCACAATGCAGTTTAAGTTTTGTTTTCGGAAGTGTATGTTTTAATTTGTCTTTCCGAGTTATGTGATTATTCAGATTCATATGTTTCTTTTTACGTATAACTAAGTCATCTAAACGTATCACCATACATATAAGTTTTTTAATTGATACAAATTATTTGTATGTTAGAACAAAAATATGGATTGGGATCTAAATTATGACAGATCATATACTTTGTGCTATGAACTTTGTGAGTACAAAATGTATCCATATCACAACGTGGTTGAACATGTAATACATTTGAGAAAAATGTACAATGACGTGTAAAAGAGGGGCATTGAGGTTGAGATAGATATATGCAAAATTCTTCTCAATTCCTTGTCGGACACTTAGAATGCAGATAAAGAAGAGATCATGAAAAAGTATACCTCTGAATAATACGATTGTATTATAGAAGATCTCAAATGAAGAGAGGAACGAAATATACGTTCTAGAATTCGTCGTTCAGCTGCATTATCACAATTCATAAATCTTTGGAGCATAAGGTTGGGCTTTGGTGTAGACAAGAAGGAACTTATACTGAATGGAGTCCCATGTTCAAGTGTTGAACAAATTGTGAGGTCCCATTTCTATTGTACATTCGATGAGTGTTTTTAGAATTGATTCTAACTAAATATGTTGCCATGTTTAGTATAGTCTTTTAATTTGTGTGTACACTTTTCATGTTATGATATTAACTGAGTGAGAGTAATGATAAATGATATTAGTGTATTCTCATATGTGATATGTTTTGGGCATATAACTAAGTAATGATGATATGATATTTTGTATGGGAAATGATTGCAAGCACTGTGAACTTTCGATCATATACTCAATATCATATCATCATTGACTTCGTTAAGTTTTCCATAACTTTAAGACGTGAATGTGTGTTTTTTCTTTAAGTGCTAGTATTTATATGTGTTGTTGTGTTTATATGTTGTAGTTGATATGACTTCCACATCAAAAGAATATAATAGCTTAACTGAACAAGGATGAGAACTGAACGGTGATAATTTTGATATTTGACATCGAAAAGTTTAGTATATTCTTGAGGAACAAGAATATCTGGAAATCCTTGAAAACAATATGACTGAACCTGAAGATGGTACTTCTGCTCAGCATAGAAGAGATCAAGACGTTTATGGTTTATGGAAATGAAAGAACAGCATAGCTTGCATTACGTTGTTGAGCTGCATTACGTTGTTGTCTTTCCGAGTTATGTGATTATTCGGATTCATATGTTTCTCTTTACGTATAACTAAGTCATCTAAACGTATCATCATACATATAAGTTTTTTAATGGATATAAATTATTTGTATGTTAGTACAAAAATATGGATTGGGACCTAAATTATGACAGATCATATACTTTGTACTATGAACTTTGGGAGTACAAAATGGATCCACATCACATTGTGGTTGAACATGTAATACATTTGAGAAAAAATGTACAATGAAGTGCAAAAGAGGGGCATTGAGGTTGAGATAGATATATGCAAAATTCATCTCAATTCCTTGTCGGACACGTGGAATGCAGATAAAGAAGAGATCGTGGAAAAGTATACCTCTGAATAATACGATTGTATTTTAGAAGATCTCATATGAAGAGAGGAATGAAATATACGTTCTAGAATTTTTCGTTTAGCTGCATTATCAGAATTCGTAAATCTTTGGAGCATAAGGTTGGGCTTTGGTGTAGACAGGAAGGAACTTACACTGAATGGAGTCCCATGTTCAAGTGTTGAACAAATTGTGAGGTCCCATTTCTATTGTACATACGATAAGTGTTTTTAAAATTATTTCTAACTAAATATGTTGCCATGTTTAGTATAGTCTTTTAATTTGTGTATACACTTTTCATGTTATGATATTAACCGAGTGGGAGTAATGATAAATGAGATTAGTGTATTCTCATGTGTGATATGTTTTGGGCATATAACTAAGTAATGATGATATGATATTTTGTATGGGAAATGATTGTAAGCACTGTGAACTTTCGATCATATACTCAATATCACATCATCATTGACTTAGTTAAGTTTTCCATAACTTTAAAATGTGAATGTGTGTTTTTTCTTTAAGTGCTAGTATTTATATGTGTTTTTGTGTTTATATGTTGTAGTTGATATGGCTTCACCTTCAAAAGAATATAATAGCTTAACTGAACAAGGATGAGAACTAAACCGTGATAATTTTGATATTTGGCATCGAAAAGTTCAGTATATTCTCGAGGAACAAGAATTTCTGGAAATCCTTGAAAACAATATGACTGAACCTGAAGATGGTACTTCTGCTTAGCATAGAAGAGATCAAGAGGTTTATGGTTTATGGAAACGAAAGAACAACATAGCTAGCATTACGCTGCTGAGCTGAATGCAAGATGATCTTATGTGTGAGTTTGAAAAGTTTAAAGTTGCTAAGGATATGTGAGATGCTCTAAAAGAGAAATTTAGATTTTTTGGGAAAAATTATAAATTACACCCTCAAATTGTTTGGACTTAAGAGAGACTATTGTTTCATCATTATAACTTTGAGGTTACCTTTTTTATTCAAACTTTCCATTTTAGACAATGTTGAGACTATCAAATATAGTTTTGTTATAAGGTAATTTGACTATCTGTATTAAATAGTATTAATTCACTTGAATTTAATTGTATTGTACTTGATTGAATTAAACTATTTAACACTATCATGTCTTTGATGCATAACAAAATAACATTCAAGATATTTATTATAATTTTTGTGAAAAAATATAAATATTTTATTATACTTCTAATTATCAACATCCAATATTTTATTCGGTAAAAATATATTTAATATTTTAAAATATGCAGTGTTATTTTATAATATATAGTGTCAGGTATTTAATGAAAAACAGATGAACTATATTTTTTGATTTAAATAAATTTATTTAATTCATTAAAATATGATTAGTTAAGCAAAAAAAATCATTAATTCATTAAACTATTAATAAATCACGATAGAGTGTGTATGAGAAAAAAAGAGAGACAAGGGGGAGGAGGGAGATAGTGTGTTTATGAGAGACAAAAGGGGAAGGGTAGGAAGAGTGTGTGTGTGAGGATTGATTAATAGAATTTTGGGGGGAAGGAGAGCCATTTAAGAGAGAGTTGGACGTGTGTTTTTTTTTAAGAAAAATTATAAATTACACCTTTAAATTAAATTATTAATAAAGAAAATGACAAGTTTTGAGCAGTAGACATTTGAATAATCATGGTTCTTAAAATGCAAATCTAATTGGTTCAATTTTTTTAAGATTAATCCTTTACATGACAATTTTACTGCATACAAAAATCAAGCAAAGGTTACAGAAGAAGTTATGGTCTTTCAAGTTCGGTAATGTGTAAAAGATGACATTTAAAAAAGATGAGTAGCAGCCGGTGAAAAGTTTATATTAATTCACCGAAAAATTAAAGATTCGTCAAATTCGACCATCTCAAAGCCAAACGAATGTTCTCATAAGGTGCATTTTAAGAAGATCAACATAGAACCTATCATTATGGTATTGAACAATATATCACAAGAAATATGACAGTTTTATCCCTGTGAATTTAATCAACAATACAAACACAAACTAAAATCCATAATTATTTTACCTATTGGTTTCTTGTTTGACTAAACACTTAACAAAATCCAAGTTCTAAACAAAACAAAAAAGCAGTTTACTAGGAAGAAAGCACTGTTCTATGGACTAAGGGGAAAATCAAAATGTCTTTCCAAAGCAAAAAACAAGGCGAAAGTAAAACCGGGATCTCAATTAGAAAAAGGCGATTGAATACGTTTTTCACTTAATATTTTATAGGGATGAATGTTCCAATCAAAATGTCACTTTTAATTTATACCACCAAGCTTAAAAACAAAATGATATGCTTACTCGGATAAAAACAAGAAAGATAGTATAACAATAAAAAAGAAAAAAAAAGGCCTATAAAAGATAACAATCACAAGAATAACATAAATATGATAATCACAATTAAAAATAACTAGATAACTCAATAGAAATATACCACTATTATACAATACAAAAGGTATGACACATCTAAAAGGAACCAAGAAACTCATAAAAAATGGATAGCCAAAACAAACAGTATTTATATAATCAACGTTAAATCGAAAAACCACAATTGTAAGTGATAAATAAAAAATTAATTGGATAGAAAACATATTCACAACCTCTGTTTCACAAAAACGATCTCACGAAAAGAGTGATTTCAAAATAAAGATAAAGTAACATACAACTTTAAAGCATAATAGTCAATTACGCATAAAGTATCATCCTTAACCCGCTAACAATGAGAAACAAACATGTCAAAAATTAATATCATCTTTCTAATCAATAGCATAAACCCATTACTTAGAACCAAATGTGTTTCACAAAAAATCATATCATCAAATCCTATCTACAATTTACAAAGATGTGTTTAACAAAGAACCTGAATTTTCAAAGATGTTTCTAGCTTAATATCATTTAAAACTTTAGTGCCAATTCTTTTCCAGATTAAAACAAATTTCCTAAGAATCATACAAATAAAAAACTAACAATAATTTTAATTAAAGAAACAGACGTGATTGGGAAAACTCATCAGAATTTTTACACCAGAAATTTTGATTGGGAAAACTCATTAGAATTTATACACCAGAAATGTTGATTGGAAAATCTCATCAGAATTCTTACATTACCCTGTACATGGGTGGATATAACTTCAGTTCACGCACACCAAATGTTCTATTTAAACCAAACTAACTAAATAACCATAGTTCAAAATCAAAGAACACAATATTAAAAAATGAAGACTTACCATTTTCATATTCTAAAACTTGTAAATTATCTCCATCTGCTTCAAATAAAAAAATTAAATGTTCAGGCAAAAGCAACAACAGGCAACATTATAAAAATGTTTTAATTG
The DNA here is from genome assembly GCA_003255025.1 of Datisca glomerata. Classification (NCBI taxonomy): domain Eukaryota; kingdom Viridiplantae; phylum Streptophyta; class Magnoliopsida; order Cucurbitales; family Datiscaceae; genus Datisca; species Datisca glomerata. Next base: position 755,125 of record QANY01004517.1, on the reverse strand, counting down.
CTCAAACAAAGAAACCATAGTTAATGGATGAAATAATATACAACTATTTTCAAAAATTAAAAGGCTCTCACAAAAAATAATAAAATTATGCCTATCTATGCAGGGACTCCTAAAATTTAGAGACATCCCTACAGTTGATAATTACATGAATTTGAAGGATGTGTATACCATTTTTTCAAAAAATAATTTACCTAACCAGAGAGATATGCTTTAAAAAATAAGTGGACTCATATAAAATCAGCAAACAAAATTGAAAATAACATGAAACATACAAGTACAACTTCATAAGAATTGTGTCGCTACGAGCTACAACAAAATTCCCCTCATGCTTAAGATAGACGTAATAAGTTTTCCCGTACATAATAATTGTCAACTAAAAGCCACTCAAGTCTTTTTTTCCATCTTTTTTCTTTTTCCTTTTCTTTTTTTCTTTTTTCTTTTTTTCATTTTCAGTTCTTTTCCTCTTTTTTTATCTTAATTTTTTTTCTTTTTTTTGGTTTCTTTTTTCCCTTTTTCCTTTCTTTTGTCCTTTTTTCATCAACAAACTTTTATTTTTTTTTATCAAAAAGCCACTCAATCAAAAAATCACCCAAAAAATGTCATGTTTAACATAAATGTCCAAATGAAATAAAAACCCATGAAAAAGTATTTAAGCAATAATTGATCAACTCTCATCATCTCTGATCCCAAAGTATAGGAGTCAGAGTAGGTTCGAAACTGCTTTCATCTAAGATTTTGATTTTCTGGCTGATTTGATAATTAATTATCAGAACAATGATAATAACATTCCTCTATGAAACATAACAAAGAGTAAACAATAAGAGTTTTTATTTTTTTTTCTGTGTAAAACCAGAGTTTTATATCTAATGAAATCAAAGTAATGCAGGGTTTATTGTGTGATACACAATCTACAAAAAAAATACATGATCAGGAAGAAGAGTAATGCAGTTACACTATCAAATAAGTTTTAGAATTTGACGTTTAATGGTTTTGAAAGGGGTATGTAAGGAGAAAAGAAATCTAGACAAGTTTTTTAGCGATCTTTATTATCAAACGTTTTGCTTAACAAAAGAAAATCAAAGTGATGACTTAATCATGTTGAAAAAATTAGTCATGAATATACACCCTACTAACATTTCGTATACAAAATGGTTTGATGTGGATAGGAAGTGTTGGTGAAACAATGGCATCGAGATGAGCAAAAACATTCTTATGAAAATGTATCTAGTGATTCCTGTGATCATGTAAAGGTCTTAGTAATGCGTATGGATGAAATCAAATAGACAAATAATATAGAGCATAGGACTCTCATCTGAATATTACTTTCTTTCATTTTGAATGGAAGAGTTGCGGAGCAATAGAAATCAGTAACACAAAAACAAGAAAAGTTGATGGACTTACTACAAATGGAAGAAAAACAATACAATCTCAAGTACACAAATTTTTAGTAGGGAGTTCAAATCACAATTGTAATAGATTCATATAAGATATAATAAATCATTAATTCAAAAACGTTATCCTTTTGTTCCACTCAAGCCACCTCATGATTGTTTTATTACCCTTCTCATTGAGGTGGAAATCACAATAATCAACCTATCTAAATGGGAGATCTACTACTTATAAGTTACAGTCAAATTAGGAAAAGGGGGAAGTACATACAACTATAACTATAATGTTTTTAAAGGTATGGTATGATTAGAGATGGAGCAAATGACAGAGTCTAAAATCTGGCATAATTAGGTAGTGTCAGCAGTTCTTAAAAGAAGCCATCAAATATTGGAAAGGACAGATTTCAACCAACTTACTAAGGAGGATCTTAACTAACTCATTTTTTTTTGGAAGAATCGGCAACTTTCTATCGATGCATATATTGTTGATGTAATAGATTATAGAATTGAGGTCAACATTGTTGTTTCACTGCAATCGTTAAACCACTAATTAACCCAATTAGATGTTTGATAATAAGATAGCTGATTTCAGGCTGGAAAAACATAAGAAAGAGGAATAATAAGTTCTATATAAAGATATTCAGATGACGTCACAATCATGTAAAAATAAAAGATCAATTTTTTGCAATCTGCAAATCAAAATCAAATGTGTTTGACTTCAAAACATGTCTGCACAGCCTACGTGATTTAAAATGATATGATTAACAACCAACCAACAATTTACAAAGAGTTTTCTACCTTAAGTACTCTACAATAAGGTCATCCAGCTCAAATTCCAATTCAATTCCTAACTAAAAAAATGTCTAAGAACTATCTAAATAAGAAACTGTAAAAAATTCGTCAATTAAAACATGTTAGCAGCTAAACAAATATGTCAAACTATATTGCCCTTGACCAGTTGACAATGTCAAACAAACATTAAACTAATATCATCCTCACAACTAATAGCATAAACCCATTACTAATAAAATTTCTCAAGCACCAATAAGTTAGCAACTCACACAATTGATTAAACTCATTCAATTTTTTAAAGTATTAAAACAGCACTGAAAACTTTTCTAAGAATTGAAAATATCAATCTCAATTTGAAAACTAATATAGGAGCATCTAGAAATATGTAAAAAAAGGATTAAAAAATAGTTTTGAGTAGAGCAGTAGACATTTGAATGATCATAGTTCTTAAAATACAAATCTAATTGTTTCATTTTTTCAGATTAATCCTTAACATCACAATTTTACTACATAAAAAATTCAAGCAAAGGTGATAGAAGAAGTTATGGTCTTTCAGGTTTGAGAATATGTAAAAGAGAAATTTAATAAATTAAAGTAGCAGTCGGTGAAAAATTCATTTTAATTCACTGAAACATGCAAGATTCATCGAATTCGACCATCTCAAAGCCAAACGAATATTCTCATAAGGTGTAGTTTTAAGAAGATCAACATAGAACCTATCATGATAGCATTGAACAACAATATATCACAAGAAATATGATAGTTTTATCCTAATGAATATAAACAACTTTATAAACACAGTCTAACACCCATAAATATTTTTCCTTTTTCTGCTCAAGCCACCTCATGATTTATTTTGTTCTGTCACTTCTAGTTGAGGTGGTAATTGTAATAATCAACCTGTCCGGACAAGAGATCTGCTGCTTATAAGTTGCATTTAAATTGGGAATGAGGATATACATACAACTACAATTATGATGTTTTTAAAGGTAAGGCATAATTAGAGATGGAGAAAATGACATAGTCTGGCATAATTAGGTTGTGTGAGCAGTTCCTAAAAGAGTCCATCAAATTTGGGAAGAAAGACGAATCTTAACCAACTTGATAAGGAGAATCTTAACCAAGTCTTTTTCTTTCCTACCTTCTATTGTTGCAGATATTGTTGATGAAAAGATTATAGAATTGAGGATCGATATTGTTCTTTATCCATTTAGTTTTTTACTTGGTATAACCATTGGCTATATCTAAAGTATCTAGATAGAAGCAAGATGTTAGAGCTTCAGTTGTTTTGATCACTTTTAACTTTCATGCCTAAGTAAAGCAAAGAGGCTGCCGCCAGTTCCCTACTTTTGTTTTGATATGCCCAAATAAAACTATGTAACATAATACCTTACTTTCTATGCTTTAATATACTCATTGTTTCTGAAAGCACCATTCATTGCAAGTATTACTCTAGCATCCTATTCGAATTTTGATAACTTGCTGGGTTTATGAGATTGTATTGCATATCAGTTTTTGGTTTATGTATAAAAAATTAATAGAAATTTGGAAGTCGAAGATAGCATATAGCTTTTGTAGAGAAGAACAAAGTGAAATGCTACACTCGGATCTGATTGTTACATGATGTGCCAGGCGCATCACCTCTATCTCTGGTATGGTCACCTCAACACTCTTAAACAAGATTGACAGGTTAGCATGAAATTGTAGATATCATATCAATACTAATAGTTTCTTATTAAACTCAACTAGATTTTCAGTATATTGCATTAATTCCATATAATTAACCCAACTGGTGGTTTGGCAATAAGATAGTTGATATTAGAATTCATCCATCCCTTGACCGCTTTGTTTAATTGGTTATGAACCATCATGTATTGATAGTGCACATGAAAGAAGTAAAATATTTAGATGACTAACCTCCCCATACTTTACCAATTTGATAAATATTGGTTACGTAAAGTTCACCAATGGACAATTGAATTCAAGCTGGAAAAACATAACAAAGAGGAACAAGAAGTTCCTGAAAAAGACATTCATAGGACTTCGTAATCTAGTAAAAATAAAAGTTCAAATTGTTGCAATTTGTAAATCAAAATCAAATATGTTTGACTTAAAAACATTTCATCACAGCCTACTTGATTTACAAAGATATGATTTACAAGCAAACAACAATTAGTTCTTCAATAACTTTACCAATTAGTTCTTAAATAAAGCATTAGTCATGTCATAGGTCTTACTCATTCATAACACAAAAGCGTAAAAAGTAGTTTATCATTATGAGAATTGAATGACTAACCTGGCATGAATCGTATGCTGCGTATACTTACCAACTCTGGTTTAACTTTTGAAGTGCAGGATACAGGGCAAATTCTTTGCTGATCACTAACATGCACAAACAAAATGTTCAGTGAATATAGAATTAAGTACAACGCCACCTATTTGTACCAGTGACATAGTATGTCGCTGGTCCAAAAGTCTCATTATCCCTTTCATACACGATCCCATTCGAGCTTCCAATCTGTGGACCTCCGCATTTTATGCTAAAGTTATAATCTCACATAAAATAAGATGAAATGATTAATCATAACCACTACAAAAAAGCTATGATAGTGGCCAAAAAGCACTTTCGTAGCGTTTTCATATCATTTTTCTAAACACTATGGTTGCCAGCGTTATTAAAAGTACGACCCTACCATAGCATTTTTTGCCACTATTAATACATTTTTTATAATATTTTTTAAATGCTATTATAGACCTACCACAGCGTTTTTGAAACGTTATCAAAACACTTTTTATAGTATTTTTAAACACTATTTTAGACCTATCATAGCATTTTTTCAACGCTATGGTAGACCTATCATATCATTTTTTCAATGCTGTTAAACCATAACAGTTTTTTAACATTTGACAGACCTACCATAGCAGTTTTCCAATGCTATGATAGACTTACCATAGTGTTTTTTCAATGCTATGGTAGACAAATGATAGCATTTATAAACCAATAGTAAAAACTTACCATAGCATTTTTTAAACGCTGTCAAAGACTTTTCACAGCATTTTTATGCTATATGATGTGCAACATCTTCTTATTATAAGTTTTTTTTATTATACTTATTCTTGCCATTGTACAAACTTAAAAAATAATATTTTTGACAAAATATCAAAAAAATACTAACATCACATAAATTTTTATTTGATTACTGAAAATTGTTACAAACTATTGTCCACTAAAAATCATAGTTTCAAATGATAAATACATATTTATTTTTACATAGAACAAGCAAAAGTAATATCATAAGAGAAAGATTAAAATCTAGTAAGACTCCAAATCTAATTATGAAGCTTCAAAAACCGATATCAAGGCAACATGTGGCTTACTTACTTCTGTTGACTTTGTTTTCAAGTATAATTGTAACTACAAATTTTTAATCAATCTAGAAAAATAAGGAATTCATTTATACAAACTGAATCTAGAAAATAGTGTGAAAAAATATACTATTCAATATAATATGACTAAAGAGAAATAAATAGAGTAAAATAATTATTAATGATTAATAACACATGGAAATTAATGATTAATAAACCTAATGTACAAGAACAAATCAACACTCAACAGTTATCTATGAGCTTTTTCCATGTAGGTTCCTTAAGTGGATCGGAGCCCCACACCTAATGTGAGTAGACCACTAGCCTAACCATTCACCTTATCCCTCATGGGTCTTTGTTTTTTTAGAAGTTGGAGAGATGTACGTCATTTACAACTCTTTACATCTATAGTCTGCTAGGAAGAATTTGACACCATCATAATACTTTCGATTTAGATTCCAAGAAGAAGATGAGATTTCAAATGTCCAGACCTAAATGCACAACAACTTCATTTACAACTATTTTATTCACCAATGAACAAATTTGTCACTGTATGTACTTTCCCCTATTTCAATCACAATAACTACAAAAATTTATTAGCCCTCTTCCACTAATGATATCTCCTTAGTAAACTACTCAGAATAAGTCAAAAGATAAAATAAAAAACAACATCAATAACAATTAATCCAAAAAAGAACATAGTAAAAAGTCAAACAAGAAAACTTCTAGATTTCCTGCTCTGAAGTTTGAGCAGATACGAGAAGATAAAACAAAGAGAAGGCAACCAAGAATACACCTCTTCACCTAACGTAGCAGCCTCTACCTCTTTCCTTTGCAAGGTAAAAGTGAAGAAACATTGCCTAACCATGTGTATAGTAGGAACAAATATATATAACCAACCATCACACAATCAACACACTACCTAATATTATCCAAACTAGCAACACACAATAATAGAAACTAATCAAAGAACCAGATCAAATATTAATGTATCTAAATAAAAAACTTTCTTTTCAAAAAACCAGATCAAATATTAATTAAAGATGTCAATTACTGACTTGAGTAAGTTCAGGAACTCAAACTCTCTGTCATATAGAAGAAAATCGATAACTCATGCAGAGAACATACCAAAATTCACACGCTGAAATAAGAGATTTTTCCTATTTGAAATCTAGCTAAGATTGCTTGGTCATATAATTATTGAAACAGTATATAGAGATCTTGATACAAATAATACCTTTTTGTCTTCTTTCTCTTGAAGTTGAACACAATTTCTCTAGGTGAACAAATTTAGTAGCAGAAATCTTAAAAACTCATCATTACCATGAAAGGACCGAACAATGAACTCTAAGATTTCATTCAGGAATGAAAACATTTACTTGTTGAGTAAGAAATTTGAAAATAATTTTGGCTAATGTGTTTCAAAGACCAAAAGCTAGAGACACATTTGCTTTGCATTCAACATTTTTCTATTGAAATTGACAGCTAATTAGAGTATCATCTCCTGTAAGAACAACATATAGAAAAGTACAAAGAAATCTATGGATCCAGAGTTTAGCATCCAAAATCCTAATTAACTCGGTCAAACCTCAGAAAAACACAAAAATCAGACAAAAAATTGACATGAATTGAGGTTACATAGTTAAGTAAAACATGTCAACACAGATTCATGGTCCAGATTCCCTAGATTTAAACCAAAACAGAATCATCTCAACCTTCACTAGGAAATTGAAAATGATGTCAGAATATATGAGTTCCTAATGGAATTAATTACAATACCATTTAGCATTAAGAGAATATGCATACCTAAAGCTTCTAACTCTTGTACATCAACTTGTTTAGAAATTTTGTCATATTGGACTTCAACTTTGGTTACTTGTATCAATTAAAACATGTAGCAATGCATAAGTTGGTCTGTAATAATTTACTGAAAAAGGATAACACTTTGAGTCTTAAAACATTAAACTAAAATTTGATTCAATTGATCTTCGGATTAGATAAGTTTAAACCCTTGTCAAAATGATAGTGCTGACAACACAATTTAGAAGATCAAGCTCAATTATATACTCGATGAGGCTGTCCTACAAGTGTACTTGAGTCCTCCTTATCACTATGGACATTTCCATCATCATATTGGCCACTATAAGCATTTTCGTCCTCCAAAATTATGGCCCATGTTCATCATAGTGTTGCCTTGATTCATCTAAAAATGAAGCAATCCATATTATAGCAACAAACTCAATTAAAGGAATCATGTAAATATTGGTGGGGGGGGGGGAGATGAATATTTTGAACTAGATAAATAATAAACAAATTACCATATAATGAATCATAGAGAAAATTTACCTTAAGAAATTCTTCCCCTTCTCTGAAAGCACTACAACTAAAACAAATTTCTGAAGAAATAGATTTGGTATTTTTAGGTGTAAAAAGATTTGACATTTCATCAGACTTGAGAATATTTCAGCAGATATTATTTGTACGAACATAGAAATAAAGGTAAACTCTACAATTCAATACCATTGATCCTAATTCTTAAGACAATCAATTAAAAAAAGACAGTGAGTGAAGTAAAAGCAGAAACATCCGTTAAAGAGAAAATAAGAATAATACCATAGAAGATGCATAAGTAGATGTTGATATACCTTAAAGATAGAATGAGGCTTTGAATTCTAGGTTTCGAGTGAAGATCGAGAAAGGCAGGGCTGAGGACAGGCTCAAGGACATAAAGATAGTGAAAAAGGGAAAAATCCCACCATATGAAACATATGATGCAAGATGTGATCTTTTAGTGAAATAGAAAAAAATCTCAACTGTACAACCATTAAGCATTGCTAACCCACGAACAAATTTTGCCAAAAGCTCAAGCTCCAAGCCCTAGCATCAATCACGTGAAGTCAGCACCCTAGAGCTTGCCTTAAAAGGGGGAAAATAGAATATAAGATATCCAGGCAATAAAAATCAACAATAAGGTAATAAATAGTTTCTCAGAACAAATTTTTATACAAAATCTTGCACATAAATCCTTATCGAGAGAATTCTAATGCAAGACTCACCGTTAGCAAGAACCCAAATAAATGCATTCCTAGAAATGATGAACACAAACCCTAATTAACTCAGATAAAACTCAAAATCACAAAAATGAGACAACAATCACAATAATTTGACATGAATTTGAGAATCAAGCCCTTACCTCTGGTTCTGAGTAGATAAAGGTGCGTACAGAAGAGAGAGCGAGAGAGCTATGAGAGAGAGCTTTGACAGAGCTACGAGACAAGAGAGAGATACGAGAGAAAGTCGTGAGAGAAAGTCGTGAGAGAGAAGCTGAAGCTGAAAGAGAGAGAGAGAGAGCTTTGCCAAAAAGCTGAAAGAGAGAGCTTCGCGAAAGAGCTGAGAGAGAGAGAGCTTCTTGAGAAAGAGAGATAGCAGAGTGCTTCGCAGAGATAATGGAGAGCTCCACAGAGATAAGAGAGAGGTTAACTTCAAGATCAAGAGAGATCCTCCTTATGAGTTTTGGGAGATCGAGAGAGAGTTGTGAGAATCTGAGATAGAGAGAACCTCTCTGTGAGTTTTGCCATTTCTCCATAGGCTCGCGCGTGGTCTTTGAGAATCTGAGATAAAGAGAACCTCTCTTGTGACTTTGTCATTGCGTTCTAGAGAAAAACGTGATGGTTGTGTGCTATTAAAGCACATTATTGTTGTAGTGAACTATTTGGGTGCGTGTTTTTGTAGGATGGTATATCCGAAGACTAGCACAGATCTTCTCGATAATCAATCAATAAAAAGGAAAAGAAACAGCATTGTAACTGCACTAATAGATTCCTAAACCTTGATTGTAGGGAAAGTCTTGTTGAAGACATATTTTAGTCCAGAAGGCAAAACACTAAAAGCAAAAGAAATCACTATAAGAGAAAAATGCTACGATAGTGGCCAAAAAACGCTATCGTAGCATTTTGATAGCGTTTCTTAAAAAATGCGACATCAGCCAATGTTATAAAAGTCGGAACCTACAATAGCATTTTTTAAACGCTATGGTAGCCCTACCATAAATTTTTTTAAACGCTATGGTATCTCTACCATTGCGTTTTTAAATGCTGTGATAAGTTTCCTATTACATTTTTATCTATTTGATAGCATTTTTTGAAAGCTTAAAAGACATTTGATAGCATTATTTTCATGCTATAAAATGTTGTGAAACATGTTACATTTTCCATAAAATTTTGTTAATGCTATGAAATAGCTTTGATAATCTTTTTTGTTACTTATTCTTGCAATTGTACAAATACAAAAATAATTAACTTCCTAACAATATCACAAAATAACAAAATTACATCATTTTATTTAATTACTCAAAATCATTGCATATTATTCCTCTAGAAATTATATCTCAAAATGATAATTACATATTGATTTTTTCATAGAGCAAGCCAAAATAATATATCCTAAGGAAAAAAATTAAAACTAGTATAAGTTCATATCTAAATAAATCTTACAACCACATCGCTTAAACTGAGTGTTTCCATTGGCACAGTAGCCACTAGGGCATTTGTCTGTGACAATCATGGTCCCGGCTCGTCTAGAGTGTATGCTCTTGTCCAAACACTTCACCTTGTAGCACGCGCCACACCCTTCACCATTTTGAAATAGTATTGGGCTTACTGCACCCACTCTGGCCCTAAATGGCTTCACATAGACTAAGTCACATTACCCACATGCCCCACCTTTTAAAAGTCATAAATTCATTAGTTTCATGCAGAAATAATATCATTTTATGCAATAAAGGGTTGTTATTTACATCTACAAGTTTTTCTTCTCTCGCTCTCTCACAATTTGAAATGTTGTTAAAACATTGGAAAGAATGAATACTTTAAAGCCAACATTTATACACTAATGGTTGTGTCTAAAAATATCACCTCTCCCAACATTTATACACTAAATATATTACAACAACTTTCATATCAAATGGAGAGAACAAAAAATGCCTTGCTAAACCAGAGAAAAGATGATGAGAAATGGGAAGAAACTTATAGTTCATGGAAATGACTTATACCTGTCCCATTCAAAAGATGATGAGAAATGGGAAGAAACTTAGGAAGGCATAATTGTCTTCTACCTATCCCCTTTCTAAAATTAATTCCAACAAAAAGTATTTAACATAAAAATCCTCTTTAAAATTTACCATCTTATCCTACTATTTTTTGGTAAAAATATAAAAAACAATTGGTCTTCTATATATAAAGCAGTTAAATTCATTTGACTACTTTAAACTACAAACCCACAATGCTTACCACGCATTGAAAAGGAATCTCCTAATGCTTACCTTGATCTCCTCCATAATTCCAGTTGCATGATCTATACAACTGTTAGATCTGCATTCCTCATTCTCAATACGCCTATGGAAGAAATTACATTACCAAAGGAAACAATAGATTTCAATTAAATATAGAATGGGAAATTAGAAAAAATAAAAGACAAACAAGATAAGTTCATATGAGTGTGCGAGAGAAAGTCTGATGTACTAACAAACAAGATAAGTTCTAGTAATGTGGGATGTTGATTTGTAAGGTATGGTTGAGAAAGAGAAAAGGGATATAAAGAAGGTGAATAAGATGAATGATTGATCTGGAAGCAGAAGAGATAGGAGAAAGCAATGGTGTATAAAAAGTTGAAGAACTTTTTACATTCATTTGATGTGCATATTGTAGAGGAAGAACAAAATTGATTTTGCTACTTTCACAGTGTGTGGAATTCAAAGATATAGGCTTGAGAGATTCTTTCGAGTTATGAAATGGGTGAGAGAGTTTGAATTTAGTGATTCTACTTCTAGTTTCGATAAATCATCATATATATTGATGTGTTTCAAATATATCTCATTTGACAACTTTTCTGCTATTACTCACAAGTGTATTAGTCATTCAATATTGCATTCTTATGACATAATATTTCAGATTCTTATGATATAATCACTCAGAAATCATAATTCAGACATGTTTGTCAATGAAAATTTTTTAAGCATTCAAAGATACACATTACTCATTAGCTTTGGTCCTGCTATCACAAGCTTTTCATTCTGATTGATTAATTATTGTTTTTATTATTCAAATATAGTTATGATTGTTTCTCTTTCTAATTCAATCACAATGCTTATCATTCAAAGATAATATACTTAATATTTTAGCAACTAATAAACTACTAAACTATCAGCTGACTTACAAAATATGAGGTAGTACAATAAGATATTCACAAGGATAGTAAAGAGATTGGGTAGTCAAACATCTATATCAAATAACATGGGCATAGTCAATGACTTAAAGAGATTGAAGTCAAAACTAATTAAAAATGGGACAATGAGAGAGAGGGTCTGATGGAGAGGCAATTAAAAATTTATAATTGTTGAGAGTAAATCAAACTCACTTGCGGTCACCTTTGCCACAATAAGTTCAAATCGCCATTCATCACCAAGATTTGTAAAAAGAAGCTTGCAAAAATTTATAAGTGGATTTCACCTTATAGCTTAAAAACAAATATCATAAATGCAACCTCTGAACACACTGATGAATATCAATATCCAATCGGCAGATGAAGTATAACTTTTACTTGCATTGTCGATAAGATCCCTTTTGGGAGTCTCATACTCATTTTAGACAAAATTAATGCTTACAAAAGTCAACACCATTGAAATGTAGATGCTAAATGATAATCATCCCAAAGATTTGTTTGTATAAGCTAAAGTGGTTGGGTAGTTCTGGTTGGGGTAGTAGGATAGTATTGAACATGACTTTTTCCTTTGATACAATAGACACAGAATTGTAGCTTGTGATGGTCATGCTTAATATTGGCCATTTTTAAGATGGCAAAAGTGATTTTGGATGAGGGATGTCCAAGTCAATAGTGCCAAGTTTGAATATCATTAGGAAGTACATGAGTCAAATAAGAAATAAAAGGAGAAAAATTTGTATTAGATGTAGTAATTACATGACACCTTGGACCATGTTTACAGACATCGGACTCTTTGGAATTTACTATGGAAACAATAGGACTAGGTCATTTGGACTCAAGACTTAACACAGACAAACTTTTATTGACCCTAGACTTAGACAGTAGACCAGAAGTGGAAAAAATAGGATGACAATAACTAATTAAAACCATGGATTTTACCAAAGATCAAAATTTTCATGTATTTGTTCTGGAAGAAACCTCCGTGGGGGATGGTGAAAGCCAAGACCCCGAAGATGATTCAGAACTATCAAAACCCATTATTGCTGACTTTTGGGACTCTCGTACCACAATCATCTCATATCAGATCGAGGAAGACAAGAAAGGCAAAGCAAAGGCCTAATCTTGTCTGCCACTTTAGCAGCATCCACTCTCCATTGCTTCTCACTCTGGGTACAAATATTACCTTCACTTTCATGATGAGATTTATTAGGATCAATGAAGCTTGTACACAGATATGCACAATCAGATAAAAGTAAGGAAAATATAAAGCTTCTATAAAAATATTAGAATTAGGGATTTACCTGAGAGGGACTGGGATTGGGAGGAGTTCGAGCTGGTAAACGAAAACCACAGAGCTTAGATAGAGAGTTGAGATAAAGAGCTTCGAGAAAGAGCCATAAGTGGGACAAATCTGGCAGAGCTGAGAGAGGTAGCTACACAAGAGAGCTCAGAGAAAGAGCTATAAGAAAGAATCTATAATAGAGATTTGAAAGAGAGAGCTGCAAGAGAGGCGCTATGAGCTTCGTCGCCAAGAGAGCTTCACCTCGTGAAGAGAAAGCTCTGTGAGCTTCATCGTAGAGAGAGCTCTCTATGAGCTTTATCATCGAGAAAGTGAGGGTTGAAGAGAGAGGCATGACTTTAATGTTATTTTAGGGATGGATTTGTTATCGAGCACTATGTAACTATTGACTGCCATGAAAAAGAAGTGCTATTTCAACCCCCTAGAGTGCCTAGTTTCTATGTGTGGTGGCTAAGTCAAAACCTCGTAGTCCTTTTATCTCTGCTATGAAGGCTTAGCGATTGCTGAATAAAGGATGTATGGGGTACTTAGCATCATTGATAGAGTTAACAGAAGAAGGTCCTTCTATAGAAAATGTACCAACTGTTTGTGAGTTTGTTTGCGTGTTTCCCGAGGATCTGCCAGATCTACCGCCAAATAGGGAAATCGACTTTGTTATTGATCTCGTACTTGGTATAGCCCCTTTATTTAAAGCACCCTATCGAATGGCGCCTGCTGAACTTAAGGAACTCAAAGTTCAGTTACAGGAACTGTTGGATAAGAAATTTATTCAACCTAGTTTTTCCCCATGTGGTGCTCCAGTTTTGTTTGTAAAGAAGAAGGATGGAACAATGCGGTTGTGTATCGAATATTGTGAATTGAACAAGGTGACTATCAAGAATAGGTGCCCACTGCCGAGAATTGAAGATTTGTTCGATCAACTTCAAGGTGCAAGTTATTTTTCCAAGATTGATTTGCATTCTGGGTATCACCAATTGAAAGTTAAAGAAGAAATATTGCCAAAACTGCATTTCGAACTCCATATGGGCATTATGAAGTCCTTGTAATGTCGTTTGGGTTGACGAATGCCCCTGCAGTTTTATGGATCTTATGAACTGTGTTTTTAAGGAGTACTTGGATCAATTCGTTATTGTATTTATTGATGACATTCTGATTTATTCTCGCTCTATGGAGGAGCATAGCAACACCTTCGAACGGTGCTGGAAACCCTCCGTCAGAAGGAGTTATTCGCCAAATTTAAAAAATGTCAATTTTTGGGGCACATCATATCCAAAGAAGGTATAGCAGTCGATCCCGGCAAGATCGAAGCAATTAAAAGTTGGCCACCTTTGACTAATGTTGGTGAAGTTCGCAGCTTTCTGGGATTAACAGGCTATTATCGAGATTTGTAGAGGGGCTTTCTAAAGTTGCCTCACCATTAACTCAGCTAACGTGGAAGAATGTGAAATTCTAGTGGTTCGAGGAGTGTTTGAAAGGAGTTTCTAAGAGTTGAAGAAGTGATTAACTACTGCCACAGTCTTAACACTTCCTGTAGGTAATAAAGGGTTTGTTGTTTACGGTGATGCTTCGAAGAAGGGTCTTGGTTGTGTGCTTATGCAACATGGTAAGGTGATCACTTATGCCTCAAGACAACTAAAATATTATGAAAGGAATTACCCTACCCACGATCTTGAGCTCGTAGTTGTTGTGTTTGCGTTGAAGATTTGGAGACACTACCTTTATGGGGTTAGATGTGAAATCTTCACTTATCATAAAAGCCTCAAGTATTTCTTCACACAGAAGGAGTTGAATATGAGGCAACAAGTGTGGTTAGAATTTGCCAAATATTATGATTGTGAAATCAATTATCACCCATGCAAGGCTAATGTGGTAGCGGATGCTTTGAGTATAAAGAATTCAGGTTTTATTGCTTGTTTGCAAATTATTCAGAAACTGTTGTTAAGGGAGATTCAGAGATTTGTATTGAAAATTTTTCCTCGAGAAGATTATGGTTATCTTATTATTTTTACGGTTTGTCCAACTCTTTTTTAAAGAATTAAGACAGGATAATTGGATAATCCACAACTTTTGAAATTTCAAACAGAGGTGGAAGATGGTAAACGTACTGACTTCGTCATTCTACTGATGGAGCTCTTTGTTATGATGGTAGATTGGTAGTACCAAACAATGCGGAGTTAAAATGAGAAATTTTGAGTGAAGCACATGACACTCCATACTCAATTCATCTAGCAAAGTATGTACAACATTGTCTTACGTGTCAACAGGTTAAGGTTGAGCATCAGCGACCTTCTAGTCTTCTACAACCATTGATGATACCTGAGTGGAAGAAAGAGCACATAAGTATAGATTTTGTTTTAGGGCTACCAAAGACTTTGAAAGGCTACAATTATATTTGGGTAATTGTTGATCGGCTTACGAAGTCAGCACACTTTTTGCCGGTCAAAAATACCTACAAGATGGAGCAGTATGCTCAATTGTACGTGCGGGAGATCGTAAGGCTTCATGGAGTTCCACTATTGATTGTGTTTGATCGTGATCTGAAGTTCACTTCTACTTTCTAGAAAATCTTGCATAAAGCTATGGGTACTTAGTTGCGGTTCAGCATAGCTTTTCATCCACAGTTTGATGGGCAATCAGAAAAGACCACTCAAACCCTCTAGGATATGATGTGAGCTTGTGTTATTGATTTTCAGAGCACTTGGGAAGAGATATTACCTTTTATTGAGTTCTCTTATAATAATAGCAATCAAACTACAATTGGTATGGCACCTTATGAGGCGTTGTACGGGAGAAAATGTTGATCGCCTATTCATTGGGATGAAGTCGTAGAACAAAAACTATGGGGCCCTGAGATTGTTCAGAAAATGATTGGTATAGTTGAAAAGATTTGTTAGTGAATGAAGATTGCTCAAAGTAGATAAAAAAGTTATACAGATAAAAGATGGAAGCCTTTAGAGTTTGTTGTTGATGACAAAGTATTTCTAAAGGTCGCTCCTATGAAATGTGTTTTGAGTTTTCGGAAGAAAGGTAAATTAAGTCCCCGTTTTGTAGGACCTTTCAATATATTGGCGAGAATCAGAGAGTTAGCTTATCAATTTGCATTGCCACCAGCGATGTCGGGAGTTCATAATGTATTCCATGTTTCGACGCTTTGGTCCTCCGCCAAGACCTTACTTATGAAGAAGCACCTATCAAGATTCTGGATAGAGAAGAAAAGGAACTTAGACAAAAGAAGATTCGTTTGGTCAAGGTGTTATGGAAAAATCATGTAGTAGAAGAGACAACCTAGGAGCGCGAGGATGAAATGCGTGCCAAATATCCAAATTTGTTGGGTACGTATTAATTTCGAGGACGAAATTATTTTTTTAGGAGGGGGAATTGTAACACGGCAAACTAACATTACATTTAATTATATGTTTAATCCCTAATTCTTGCATTTAATATGATGATTGTTTGATTTAATGCTTAGAATAACTTAATTAAATACCCTTGCAGAGAAACGTTTCGAGATGTCCTAACGACTCAATTATGCTCAAATTAAATTTTAAGTAACTGATATTTATTTCTCTTAATTATTAAGCATGAAATTTTTGAACTAATCATGATTTATAAACAAAGTATTTGATTTGCTTATTGACTGTTCCCATACGTTTTTCACTATATAGTCTTATTAGCAAATTTATTATTAGTGAGTTGGCTTAATTTTGTCATTAATTCATGGCCCTTTAAAATTAATTCAGTTATTATAATAATGCATTGGTGGTTTCTCTAGCAATCATGCATATAGATGACACATTATTCTCTAGTTGTCATGTGAGGATACCCATGTAAGTAGAATTTTACGTATACTTAAATGATTGACATACTCTGAAAAGTTATTACGGGTGATTATGTGTCGTGATGCTTTTGTTTGTTTTCACCTACGTGATGATTTGATTGTGATTGAATTCTTGATTGTATATTATTATATTATTTATACTTCATATGTATTGTAATGTTAATGAGTGTGAATACGTACAAGCGTACACATTAAGGTTTATTATATCAATATAAAATAATAATAATAAAACCTTAAGACACTTGGTGTGTGTTTATGCCATGAAAGACGTGAGTGGGAAATGGGACGGGGGGGACCAGGGGACCCGACAATGTTTAATGGTTAATGTGAATGGATGATCATTTGGCTTGTCCAGTGATATAATGTGAATGAATGATCGTTTGGCTTGTTCAGCGATATAATCTGAATGAATGTTACTACCTGGACCCGGTAGTCAAACCAGTTCTGTAATAATGGCCCAGTGCCTCTGATTGGCTGAACACTACACAAGTGAGATCACGAACAAAGAAAAGAAATGAATGCAATAGATATGGTAAAGAAAGGAATGTGATAAGTTTGCATGGAAAGAATGTAATGAAACATATAAAACGAAAGCAATGGAAAACAAAGTGATAAAATGATTATAAAGCATTGAATGAGCATATGTTTGTTAAATTTGTGTAAGATTTTACTTACTAGGCTTTAACTCATTCCGTTGTTTCTTATTATTTTTATGTGAGGAGCAATAGCAGGAGGACACCTTGTGGGCGAACTCGACTAAGTAGAATATTTTGAATAAGGATTTCAAACAATTGTTTTATAATTAATTATTCTTTATTTCGGCGTTTTAGCTTAATAACATTGGTTGGTAATTGACTATGTTTCCGCTGCTATTTTTATTATTTAAGTACTTTGAATGCAATAATTGCTAAATTCGAATAAATGATTTGATTAAGTTATGTTTTTAAATTACGTTACATTTTTCAAGATTAAATGTTTAATTAACGTTAAAAGGGTTAACACTTCCTAGAATTTAATCAATAGGGTATTTTTAGTTTGTGGGTGTTACAACTACATTTTCAAAAGTCGCTTCTCATTGCATTACATTTCCAGTCACATTTCAAAAATTACTTTTTAATTGATATATTTTGACACATCGTTATTTGATGGACAAATAGAAATACTCCTTGTCAAGCACACTAATGAGTCCTATAATATTTTTCTGACTTGTCATGTATTCTGGGTTAGTAGGGATTGTAACACAATTACTAGTGTTATAGTCAAATTTAACACTGATCAGAACAGTAATATGGACAATTTTCTGCAGTTATCCTCTTACATTTCTTTATTAGTTGATATGGACAAGCTCGTGTCTAATTGGTCTTAAACCACCATGATGTAATTGCTGGTCATCGCGGCGCATGCACGGAAAAAATGTGGAGGCGCGTGGCCTTTTAAAAAATTAAACTTTTAATAAAAATGAATGTTTTAATAAAATAAAACTTGCGCAACGCCACGATAACCAAATAAAAACTTTTATTGAAAACTCATTTTAAATCCGTCATGATCCATTATATATTTATAAGTTAAATCTACAACATACATGGTTAGTAATCATATACCTCTTGTAGTCTATATCAAGTGTCATTGCAAATATCGATCGATCTTTCATCCCCACAAAATCGTTCCGACGATCAGTCGACTCCGAGATCCATACCAAGATCTTTCAAGTCAATCATCAACGCACTAGGATGTGTATGAGTAAGTAGAATATTACAAGACAATTTTTTTGTCTCTAGATATTCTCAACACATGAGATCTAGAGTCTTACTGAGAAATACTTTAGTGAGACGATTCTCTAAAAGAATGTGATGATTATTCCCTTAAAGATTTGATTAACATTTAATCACAGAAGAAAATCTCTCTGATACCAATTGTGTTCTCAATTCAACTCTTGATTGACGAACTGATGATCTGATCAACTGATTCTCTCATCTTCTTTCAACAACCTAGGCCATTAGAATAATAACTGTATATATTCTAGATAATAACGTATCAGAGTTTTAGGGAAAAACTGAAATAATATTCAATTTTAAATTTACCAATTACAGTGAGACCCACTACAATTGTGAACCACCGTAGTGCCACACGACACTATAGTGTGCTGTGAGCCAGCACAATGCCTCACATCACCACTGTAGTGCTATGTGGCACTACAATATTGCACACTCACTACTGTAGCGCCACGTAGTCCATGTCAATTTTTGATACCCTATCAGCCATCTCCCTTGACGAATCAAGCATCTGCAAAGAAGAACATATATGGTTAGTGAGTCCTGAATCAAGTATCCAGGATGACAAATCATATTTCACTAAACAAGCTTTAAGTACAAGTAAATCAAATTTACCTTTCTTTTTCAGCTCAGAGAGATACTAGTTATAGTTTCTCTTCAAATGACCTTCAACCCCATAGTGGAAACACTTTCCTTTAGGCTTGTTGTCTTTCTTGTTCTTATTGGCTTTCGGCGATGTCTTGGCTTTCTTTACTCTTTTGTTCTTACTTTTGTCATTACCATTGTTCTTCTTCCTTTTTTTATTCTTAACACTATTGGAAGAAGGTTTTTGCTCGAAAACATTTACCTCGCCCTCTTTGGTCATTCTAAGGTTAAGTGACTCAAAAGCCTGTAGTTTATTCAACAATTGGGTCATGTTGAATTACAAATTTTTCATAACATAGTTGGTCGTGAACGTAGAAAAAACAGGTATGAGCAACTCTAGTATGATGCTAACTTGAGTCCGCTCATCAATGGTCGCCACATGTACTTCTGTCTCGTGCATTATGTTGATCATGTTCAAAACATGTTTTTGAATAGAAGTACCCTTCCTCATCTTAATTGTCATATAGCTCTTAGTGGCCTCATGACGACTTTGATCCTACTACTGCCAAACATTGCCTGTGAGATTCCATAATCTCATAGGCAGTCTCCATCGCTTTCATGTTTAGTTCTCAAAATATCATAAGCATGTAGCACTTCACCTTGTTGTTTGATATGATCCAAGCATCATATTTGTCCCTAACATTTCTGGGGGCATTAGCAGCAGACTCCTCAGGACATTCCTTAGTAAGAACGAACTTATCGTTATCACAAACAGCATTAAGTTCATATTTGATTTCCAACGAACGAAATTATCACCATTTAATTTCTCAAGAGCGGGTACAGCAGTAATAGGGTTGCCAATGGTAGACATAATATTGATAACTGAAATTTAAAACATACATAATTCAATATAATTGATAAATATCTAGAATTCGAAAAGTAAATGTGATGCATGGATGCAATCATAATAAACACATAAATTTAGCATTTATTAATCACGATAAAACAATCCAACGATTAATGTGCCGTCTTAGGGTCGGTCAGATTAACCTTAGATTATCTATGAGACATTCTCATCCTTATTAATTAAAACTTAAAATATATCATATTTTCTCTTTTAGCAAAAGGTATCGCTTGTTCGGTCAAGTCACAACTATCCACATGAAAACTTAATTGTGATTTGGTGAGTGTAACCAATCATTTCAGATTTCATGACTTCATTTAGAATATGTCGCCTTAGGGTTGGTTAAAACTAAACTATATTACTTCCTCATATCTTCTTAAGAAGTCCAACCATGGTATTGGTACAGCTCGAAACCTTCCTTAGGGGGATGAAAACAAAGCCATCTCGAAGCCCTCACTACACCTTACGGTGTTGTACTAATGATAGAGACCATAGGTTATATTGACATGTCAACCTTCTCTCACTCACTATTTTAGGATAATGTGTTTCTATTTTAACTAATCAATTAATTTCAAATTAACTGCTAGTTAAAATAATAACCCTATGAATATTTAATTATCAGTTAATTCAATCTCATTGGTCTAAGTCCATTTAACTTTTCGAAGCGCCTAAGTCATAATTAGGTGAACTTAGATTAGCTAATTAATTATATTCATCAAACTTTTTACTAAAACCTAAATGTTACTATAGTTTTTAGTGTGGTGTAATTACCAAGTTTTAACTAGTTAAAACCTAACAGCTACATGCAATTGATTTCATAAAGCAATACATATAAATATTTTAGGACAGTCCCAATAAATCATGTTTCTACAGATGAGATGCATGATTAAATAAAACTGTGTGAGATTTTCAAGTATGACATGTGATCGACTAATGCATGGACATGTTATCAAACATAACAATTAAATAATTATTTAATAATTAAATAAAATAATAATGGACCGAGTGACTATTGGGTATTTTTAAATTATAACTCTTGAAATAAAAAAATAAAATTACAAAGCGAACTTCAAAAATTCATATTTTCTAAATATTGCCTTCTCCTCCTGATGTTCATCCTCATTATCTCCAAGCTTCGAAGAAAACCATTTTTTATTAAAAAACTATTTTTCTATATTAAAACAATTTCTATAATTTTCTCTTTTAATATAGTTGACTTTGATTTAGTCAAATAAATATTTTATTTGATTTGGTCAAACCCAATCCACCTATTAATTTTAAAATTTAAATGGATAATTAAAAGACTTTGAGTTTTAATGAAACACTTAGGTGATAGAGTTAGTTGCATGGTTTGTTGAAAACTTTCATAAAATATGACAATGACGATAGGACTCTCCAATCGCCACCTATCATCACCGTTGCCCGTCTCACCGCGGGTAACCGTCTGCCACACCGGACAGTCACTGTTCACCACCGGTACAGTTCCACCGGCACTGTTTCACATCCGCCAGAACAGTAAATTTATGGCACGAACAGTATTTTTGTGGATGAATAGTGTTTTCACGGATGAACAGTATTTTTGCGTGAACAGTAAATTTCGTCCATTCGCCACGTGTGTTCTTCGTCTTCTCGCGTTCGGAATAATTACAACAATATTCAAAATAAATTTATAAAAATTCCTACACCTCAATTTGGTTTACACAAGATCTAGAAAAAATTAAAACAAAGCCTAGTCAAATAATCACCATACAATTAACGATTAATTATTTTTCATACATTCAAAAAACATAACCGTCGATCATCATACATATCTCATATTATATTAATAATGCAAAAAAAATCATACATCATTTAACATATAAATATATAAAGACCGCTCTGATACCACTTGCTAGTCGTCGCGGCGCGTGCACAGCAGAAGCATGGAGGCGCGTTGCCTTTTAAAAAATTAAACTTTTAATAAAAATGAATCTTTTAATAAAATAAAACTTGCACTACGCCACGATAATCAAATAGAAACTTTTATTGAAAACTCTTTTTCAATCATTCAGGATCCATTATATATTTATAAGTTAAATCTACAATATACAAGGATATGAATCATATACCTCTTGTAGTCTATATCAAGTGTAGTTGCCAAAACTGATCGATCCTCCGCTCCCACGAAATCGTTCCAACGATCAGTAGACTCCGAGATTCACACCAAGATTTTCTAAGTTGATCATCAACGCACTAGGACGTGTGTGGGCACGTAGAATATTACAATATACTTTTTTTGTCTCTAAATGTTCTCAACACATGAGATCTAGAGATTTACTGAAAAAAATTTTAGAGAGATGATTCTCTAAAAGAACGTGATTATTATTCTTTTAGAAATTTGATTAACACTTAATCACAGAAGAAAATTTATCTGACACCAATCATGTTCTCAATTCAACTCTTGATTGACAAACTGATGATCTGATCAACTAATTCTCTCAATTTCTTTCAACAACCTAGGCCATTAGAATAATAACTATATATATTATAGATAATGAAGTATATGATTTTTAGGGATAAACTGAATAATATGTAATTTCAAAATTACCAATTACAGTGGGACTTGCTACAATTGTGCACCACCGTAGTGCTACATGGCACTGCAGTGTGCCATGAGCCAGCACAATGCCTCGCAGCACCACTCTAGTGCCATGTGACACTACAATGTTGGACGCTCACTAATGTAGTGTCGAGTGGCACCACAATAGTCCATGCCAATTTCTGATACCCTATCAGTGATTGGCACGTGATAATTACTGTGAATTAAATATTTATTTTAATCAGATAATTATCTAGATATCAGTTAATTCAAAATTAACATAACTGATTATCTCTGTAAACTAATTTATCTATTATTTCATAAATAACATATTTAGTTGATTTAAATTATTATCTGGTAATAATTTGATTATCTAGTTTTACAAATTAGATATTCTGTCTCACTTATCGATAATTAAAAAAATATAATTATATATATATATATATATAGTTTTCAAAAATTATATTTAAATATATAATTAATTTAATTAATTAATTAATTAATCAATCATTTATAATTATCTCATAATTATGTTCTTAGCTTAGAATAATTTTTTTTTGCAAGTTAGTCATTTTCTCATATCCTGTAATACTCACACTCTAGACATCGTATAGAGGTGACTTGGGGACTATTGACTTATAATCCTAAACTTCAATAAATCAGATTTTTAATTAAATAATCTTATTTATTAATTCTATTATTACTCCACTATAAATATGTAATTGCACTCTCAGAGATTATAAAATGTATTTATAGAGTATTCTCACGTAGTCCACTGACATCATTATTTCATATAGTTCTGTCCTCCAATTATTGGTTCGTAAATTAACACTGATCAAAATATGTATTTATAGAGTATTCTCACGTAGTCCACTGACATCATTTCATATAGTTCTGTTCTTCAATTATTGGTTCGTAAATTAACACTAATCAAAATTACCGTTTTACCCTTCTAATTACCTATTGATCATTAAGTACCATTAATCTACTAGTGAACGACTAATTTATAATCTTATTATAAATTTGAGCTCAATAGCTATTCACTTTCAGAATTAACACTTAAGAGAACCAATATACTATCCATTAGGAAAGCTTAGATTCTAAATCGTAAAATCATGTCCCCAGCCATCCACATCACTGAATCTCCAAAATATAATCATTAGCCTAGTTAACAAACATACCTTAACGAGTGAAACAAAATATCTAATAGACATGCATATAAGTTTATGACTACTCAAGATTCAAACTAATCTACATTTGATCATCATATTAATGTGTATTGAATCTTTATAATAAACGATAAGTTAATAAATATATTAATTCACATCGATCCTGTCATGAATAATCTTATTATATAAAGTACTTTCACTAAGAGATCTATCTACGTCAATGATTTGGATCTAGATCACACGCATTCATAATGTGAACCGTACTAGCAACCATTCATTAAAGATTTCATACTTTAATATGTTATTAATAATTTTATTCATTATTTATGATCTTAATTTTTTCGTACTAATAGAAGATCATAGTCTTATGAACTTTTTAGATATTTATATAAATTATTCAACAATAATTTAAATGAACAATTATAAGAAAAATGTAATGCTCTTTAAATTTCATATCAAAATTTCAATAAACATGCTTTGATGGTATAACCTTTAACAGTAATTCCATTTTATTAATAAAATATCTATTTTGATAAAAAAATAAAAAATCGTCATGTATACATTTTAAGGATATTTTATGATTAGTAAAAATGAAGATAGATAAAATTGTTCAAAAAAGTTTTTCAACTACTTCGACGTTTTAATAGATGTAAATTAAATTATAAATTATGGATTAAAAGAATGGGATTGGAAAAGCAAAATGAAAGAGTTGTTCCGGCTAAAATCGTAATTCTAGTATCTCATTCAACTAGCTAGGGCAGAGGCACTCAATTTGACCTTAAACCCCCACTCATACAATCCATTACTGTACACGCGGGCGAGCCAGAGTTTGCAACCCTTTTCGTGCTTGGCTCCTCTTCTCTCGCAAATTCATGGCATAAAATCGAAGTCCCGTGCTCCACAGCTTTCTCTTACATCGCTTTATCTAAGATTCGCTCTGCATCTAAAGTAATTGCCTCAGCTTCAACCATAAACCGTGAAAAATGTCGGGTGGTTTTTTCCGGGTAAGAAAGCACACTAATCTTTTGTAGCCTTCTGATGGATTTGTTTTCTTAGTTTCCCACTCAGTTATTTGGGTATTATACAGATCCTAACCATTTTGACATTCCAAATTCATTTCAGTCTTCTGTTTCCAGTAATGTTTTCTTAATTGCAAATATCTAGGGTACGTCAGCGGATCAAGACACTCGGTTCTCAAACAAGCAAGCAAAGCTGCTTAAATCGCAGAAGTTTGCTCCTGAATTGGAACATTTGGTTCGTTCTTTCCAATTGCATTATATACATGTTTATGAACGCGTGAATAGATTGGAACTGAGGATAAGTATGACTGGCAGGGTAATCATTTATCATTTATTTAATTGAATTATGCTAACCCAGTAACTCTATTGGTTTAGGTGGACATGTCGAAGGTGAAGATGGACGTTATAAGGCCTTGGATCGCAAACCGAGTGACCGAGCTTCTTGGTTTTGAAGATGAAGTTCTTATTAACTTCATTTACACTCTTCTTGATGGGAAGGTACTTTAACCAGACTCTGCTCAGTCATTTGTAGAGCAAGGCCATCATTTGCAATGTCTCACTCTGTTACCTAGTCTCTTACTAGTAGATTATGATGTTCCCAAGTTTTATACCGTCTTTGGAGTTGATAAACTACCAGGTTAAGTTGATATCTTTCCACCAGGAGACCACAGGCTGATTCGTTTTAGTGACTAAGTAATGAGACTTCACCAGTTTCAAAGTTGATGGGCTAACATATTTTTCTGTAATATATGCTTTTTAAGGGTAATATTTTTGGGTTAACACGCACGTGCTTCCTATAATGATCATGATGCAGGAAGTAAATGGGAAGGAGATCCAAATATCTCTAACCGGTTTCATGGAGAAGAATACTGGGAAGTTTATGAAAGAGCTTTGGACGCTTCTTCTTAGTGCTCAGAAGAATGCCAGCAGTGTACCTCAACAGTTTCTGGATGCTAAAGAAGAGGAAATTCGGAAAAAGAAGGTTGATATAGTTTTTGAGATTTTTTATGTTAATGAGTTGTACTATCTTTCTATTTACAGCTCTTAATGTGGATTGCACAGGAAGAGGCAGATAGGATTGCAAGTGAAATTCAAAAGAAGAGAGATAAGGAAAATAGAGAACTCGAGCAAGAAAGATTGAAGAAGATGGTAATGCCATTTTAGTCATGCTGGAGTTAATTTCTATCTAGCTTGGTTTTTGGTTATAACTTTCGTTTGTGTTTCTTATGGCACTCAGCTAGCTTCTGCAATTATTTGGGTTCATGTCCTTTACCTCAAACTACTGTAGGACGGTGATGTTGAGAAGGTGACTAGTACTGCTTTGGAGTCAAGCTTAAAGAATGTACTGCCAAGGGTTTCGGGTGACCGTGATGATGAAAGGGAAAATGACAAGAGTAATGGCATGAGAGGAAGGAAGGGGTAAACCTTGTACTTTTCGAGTACCACAATAGTTAGATATTAGAGTTGCTTTATTGAGGAATCTTTTCTTTCATAACTTGGCAGAAAATTGAGATATAGCATGGGGTTTGTATTTTAATTATGGAGGTTATGGGATATAAGATTACTTTTTATCTTATATTTCACGCAATTGATACAAATCAATAATTATTTTTGTTGGATAGGAATTGATATAATAATTACTATTATTTTTGTATAGGAATTGATACAATAATTATTAGGATTGAACTTGTAGTGACTAAACTGTCATTAGGGGTGTAATCACTCAATTTTTTTGAGGAGGCAGCATGATATTTGCAAGTTAAGGAGAACTATCTGCATTTTTGATATATCAAACTCGATATTATGGGACACTATCAAACTCTATTGTTCACACTTTAGACTATTAAGAAAATTTTATAAAATGTCCGATGATGTTTCTAGATGTTTCTAGATCTCAATTAGCAGGATTTTCTTATTAGCCTTTTCGTAACGGTTTCCATTTTGAAACATTTCTCTTATTCTTGTTTCTAATGAAAAGTATGTAAATTTATTGCATTTTGTGTTTCTTTTCTAGACGATCATCTTCGAGGCCATTAAGTCGATCAAATTCCAATTCCAGAAGTTATTCGAAGTATGTTTTCTCTATCTATGAGCGGAAATTGTGTATTTGTTGTAACATACACATTTATTCTTCAAGTTGAAGAAATTCTTTTTTGTATAATCTTTTTCACATTTACATGGTTTATTCTCTTTTTGGTCACCCCTGATAGCACATCATGAGATATATGTTTTAGTGATAAAAACATGAATATGAGTTTTTCTAGGTCCCCTGAAGAACGTGGGCGCACAATTTCTTCCAGAAGGGTGTATCGCAGTCCCCAAAGTAGGTCTGTAACTCCTCAACGGAAGGATCCATGTGATTCTCCCTCTCCAAGACAAAGATCGCCTCATTCTTGGAGAAGATATGGATCACATTCACGTCGTAGATCGCCTTCTCCCATACATCGACGACTACAATCTCCATATCATCAAAGGTCAACATCTCCTTTTCGTCGAAGATCACCATCACCGGGGAGTTTAAAGTCATCCTCTCCTACGAGACGTCATGGATCCCCCTCTCCTTTAAGACGTCATGAGTCCCCATCGCCCATGAGACGTCGAAGATCCCCATCTCCTGTGAGATGTCGTAGATCCCCTTTGCATGTGAGACGTCGTAGATCCCCTTCACCTGTGAGACGTCGTAGATCGCCTTCGCCTGTGAGACGTCATAGATCGCCTTCGCCTGTGAGACGTCGTAGATCGCCTTCGCCTGTGAGACGTCGTAGATCGCCTTCGCCTGTGAGACGTCGCAGATCACCATCGCTTGTGAGACGTCGTAGATCACCATTGCCTGTCAGATCACCATCACCTTTAAGACACAGATCTCCATCACCTATGAGACGTCGTAGATCACCATTGCCTGTCAGATCACCATCACCTTTGAGACACGGATCTCCATCACCTTTGAGACGTCGTAGGTCATCATCACCCACTAGACATCGCAGATCACCATCGCCAGTCAGACGTCGCAGATCACCATCCCCTGTGCGACGTCGCAGATCACCATTCCCTATGCAACGTCAGGGATCGCTATCCCCTGTGCGCAGTTGCAGATCACCATCCCCTGTGCGACGTCGCAAATCACCATCCCCTGTGCGACATAGATCTCCTACACCAACACAACGTCACATATCAAGATCACCGGGACAACAAAGGCGTCATAGATCTCCATCGACTCCTGCACGTGTATCTCATTCTCCAATGAGACATAGAGCAACCATTCCTCGGGGAAGGAGATCATCGACACCATCCCTTCATGGTTCTCGTTCACCTTCTCCTCCATCTTCTATTGGGCACATGACCCCATCACCAGTAAAGAGAACACCTCTAGAATCTCGGAGATCTCCAATTCAATCCCTCACGGAACAACTAAGGTACTTGTGTAATTTCTTTTGTTTGATCTTTTTTTTGGGGGGTGGGGGTGGGTTAGGTTTATTTGAAGTTGCATTTATGTGCATCGAGCCTAGTTGGATGATTTTTTGTGGAAATTTATGTAACTTGAATATGGGCATTTCCTGCGCCAAATTTATTGTTGATTACTATATCCTCACAATAAGGATTTTGTATTTAAGAATGTCAAACTGTATGGACTTGGGTATAAGTCATGTAGATCGAATATTTAAGACAGTTGTATTCATATCTTAAAGCTGTGTTACAGGACCCGTGAAATGTCCTCCTCTGCAGCACGCCAAAGGTCTAGTTCTCTAAGGTCGCCAAGAGATCCAAAAGACTTGAATAATTCTCGTAATAGATTGCCAGCTTCATCTCTTTGTGTAGAGAAGTCTCCAGACGTGTCAGAACCTCCACTGGATGTAAGGAGGACTAATAGCAATGACAAACGGTTAGTTGTCTTCTCTATGATTCCAAGCAATAAGACCTTACAATTTATTGTTTTAAATTTCATGTTAAGTATGCTTATTTGATTTCGGGTACTTTATTAGTTCGTCTAGTTTAGATGAGAATTCTAGGAGGGAGGCTAGAGAAAGAGTGACCCATCATAGCAGATTAAACCCACGGGAATTAAATGATAAGGAACCTCGTGATGGCACTACTGAAATAACTAAGAAAGAGGAATATACTGATACTAGCTATAGTTATTAAAGTTGAGCAAATGTAGAATTATCTCGTCATTTTTTTATTTTTTAATAACAAAGTTGAAGTAATCACCATTTCTTGAAAGGGTTGAGTTTTGTGTCTTGTTTGGATACTGTTGAGTGCCAAATTTTTAGATTTTGTTTTTCTACGAAAGGGTTTGTAAACGTTTTGATAAGAGCATTTTTGTTTTCTCTTGGGAGATTAAATATTTCCACCTTCTTAGGGAGGGTGGTGATCTTAGTCCTAGGTCTTCACATAAAAGATTAGTTCAATCGTCCGCTGTTGATAAGCTGAAAGTTTTGCCTGTGAATGTTCATCACGAGGAGTATTCTCCTGAAAGATCCTTAGGTCATTCAGTAGATGGATGCTCCTCAAAGATCCTTAGGTCATCCATCTACTGATTCTCTGACTCATTCGGAGAGTAAGAAACTCACAAAGAAAGGTCAGGAGCTCAAATTGTATGTTTTATCTATCTTGCAATTATATTCCTTTTCTCTGATTACATGTAGAAGTATATGAACCGAGACAATGGGATTTTTATATTTGATATTTTTCTACAGTGAGAAATCTCGGAGCGGCTTTCCTGAAGCTTCTGATCTACAGAAATCACAATTGCTTGCTACAGAAACGTTGACAGCTGAGGGGCATGCTTCATCTAGAGAAGGGAGGAATTCCTATGAGAAAAGTCGCCTTCATTCAAACAATGTCAAGGATGGTGACCTCGACAAGTCAAAAATTAGAATATTGACAGATGAGAAGGTTGTTAATCATAAGCGGAGAGATTCATTTGATTCTGATTCTGAGGATGGTAATAAGCAGAGAACCAAAGATAGGGAAAAGAGAAAGCATGAAAGAACAGAGAGGCAAAAAAAAGCCTCTGATTCTGATGATGACAGCTATGACTCTGGAATAGAGGGGAGAAAGGAGGCTAAGAGGAGGAGGAAAGAAGAAAAGAAATTGCGAAAGGAGAAGAAGCGGCAACGACGTGAGGAGCGTCGTCGCAGAAAGGAAGAACGGCGTGCAGAGAAGCTGAAAGCGAAGAACAATTACTCTTCAGATGATGAACATATTGCAAGGAAGGAGTCTGATCCCCTTGTTCATGAAGAGATTGAGTCTGAGCAGAAGAAGCTTGAGATTGCGCTACGGGAAAAGGCTCTTGAAACATTTAAGGCGAAGAGGGGCATCAGTCACTGATTTTGTTGCTACCTTGGATTATTATTAAATCGTTATAACATGTTGAGCTGTACCTTTTTAAAATTTGTCAGGATATGTATTGAATCATAGTATTGTTTTTCATGTTGGTTATCTTTGATCTATGTTATGTTTACTGCTGGCAGTTGAAATGGATATATGAGGATTTCTGAGCTATTCTCTTGCGTGCAAGTGTTTGCAGATCTGGTGCTAAATTTGTCTGGTAATAATTATCTCTCTTTGGGAATTTGATTATGTTGTTTTAGGTTGTGAGATCTTTGCACGGAACTTGAAATCTTATCAGTGCCGGTATTTATCCATGTCTAGTTGTTGTAGTTCGATTGGACTTCAATTGTGTGCTAGTTTGTGCAATGTGATATTTGACTTGATTAAATCAACCAATGAGTCTTTAGTATATCTGCAAATGATATTGGTACTAAGAAGCTTTCTGGTTACTGTTAGATGAATATATTTCCAACTAGATGTGACTTGGTTTAGCAGTCCTTGCTCAAACGTGCATTAACATCAGGTGATGTTCTTTTCCTTTCCCTATGCTCTTTTTACACTAATGTGGGTGAATCCTCTTCCTCCATGTGGAGATCCTTGGTTTCTTACTTCTTTTTTGGTTTTTCACCTATGTTATTGGCAGCTATGGAGTTACTTCTGGAACCCTATTTTCTAGAAGTGCCCATGGTGCTATGAACTCATCCGGTCCATGTACGTTTACTAAATCACTACTTTTAAGATTACTCTATCTGATCTCCTGGTACTCATATCTTCATTTATATTCCATCTCTGCATCTGTCTTGTATGGATCATTCATTTATACTCACTCAACTTGGTAGACTCTTGGTTTTTACTGCAACTCTTTCTTGATTTGTAGCCTTCTCTATGCTTGCTGCAGAAGAACAGATTGGTTTTCTGAAGCAGGCTTGACTTGTTTTCTGCAGCAGGCTTGATTTCTATGTGTTTTATATTTTAGGATGTCACGTTCTTGACTTGTTTGCCGCGTTTTGTCAGTTTATAAGCATAAAACTCTTATCTACACTTCCATCTTCTGACAGTTGTAATTGTCCAATGCAGATCTACATTTCCCATCTGACTGTAGCTTTGGATAATTGTCCGTTCATAAAATACGTACGAGAGCAACATACAGATATTTATATTGAATACATGTAGAAAGCTACTTCTAGAAGAGACTTAGGTCCAGTTTCTTCAACTATTTTCCTAAGCTTGAAGCATTCAACCTATATAAACTATCTTATCCTTGCAAGTTTCCAATAGAGATTGACCTGACCTTAGCAAAGCCTATATCTGCTATTCTAAGAGGTTGCTAAGAGATTTGTCATGTTTTTTGGTTCTTTGTTATCCTTTTGGACTTGGATTTGTCATGTTTTTGGTTCTTGTTATCCTTTTGGACTTGATTAGTAGCAATATAGTTGCATTGTAGTGGTGTAGTAGAAAACATATTGTCTTGACTTTTTGTTCTCGTTGTTCGGTTGTTGGTCAGTTTGCTAGCTTGACATCTTTCCTATTTGGTTGAGTTCCTCTTTTCTTTTTCTTTTTCTTTTTTTGTTTTGGGTCTAGCAAACCTATGCCCGTTGACCATATATATGGCTTTTGGCTCCGAGCTCCGACTGCAAAAGTTGCTCTTATCTTCAATGTGTTTCCTGATTTCACCGGACCGTTGACCATATATATGGCTTTTGCCACCAACCAATGTATTTCATGACCTATCTAGTTGACCCAAAAACGAAGATCCTCAAATTCAAATCCTTTTTACTTACCAATTGCCGGATCTGAAGTTTTTGGTTGTAGGCATGCTTCATTTGGCCTTATTGTAACCAACCCAAGCTATTCATCTTACCTCTGCTGCCAGGCACATAGCCAACTAGCATTCGCCTTGGTCAGTCCCCTTAGTTTCGAAGGGTGTTTGTGAGGCCTTGAATGCCCTGCTGCCTAAGAATTGGCTTGGCTAGCTGCTAAATATATTGTTAGCTTTCAGAGAAAATTATGTTCTACTTTATCTGATCCGATACTGCTTTAGGATATACCTTAGTCCTTGTTCTACTTTGCCATTACTGAAGTTTGTTACCGCGATTTGCCTTAGCTAAAACCGTTCGTGGAAAAGCATTTTCTTGTGGAACCAGGAACTTCTTTTTAAAAAAAAAAACTAGTTGAATCGGAACTTATTTCTTGGAACTGTTGCACTTTTCATTCTCGTTCCAGAGAAATGCAAGCCAATAGGGCTAACTAATGTAAGACTTACAATGATGGTCTTCCCACTCAAATACCATAGCTTTCCCTCTCGACCTCGTCAGGCACACAAAAACTAAACCCTGTAAGCCAACTTGTGCACGCTTCAACAAAAGGTGAGCAGGAGAATGGAGATTAGTCCGGTCCGTCTTCTAGCCAAATCAAGTAAAACACTATTACTTAATAGCCAAAAGCAAGGAAAAATACGTGTGCAAATCAGCAAAGTACTTCGCTCTGTCACATACTGGTAATGGGGGCAATTATTCTCTTTATTTTAAAAATTACAAAGTACAAAATGATACATAAATAAACTTTCACGTACTTATTCTTACCGTAGATAATGTGCTTATTTAATGTTTACCCAGATTCAAAACTATACTTATTTATTTAATAGGTATGGCTAAGCCACTATTTTCTCTTCATTGTTTCTACATTCTACTAGCTGAATTAAGATTCAAGGTTTGAATTCGTATGCCGAATCCGAATCTGATGGTTATTAATCATCTGAATCTATATATTTTTAGTAAATGACAGGTTCAGATTCATTGTGAGTCTCACAATTACTATTTACATTTCTAGAGGGAGGGCTCAGATTCCGAACTGTGGATTCTGATGACATTCCATTGTGATCAAAATGACACCATCACCTCTCCTTTATTAATTTAATTACAAAAAACTACCAATCCCTAATATGAATACTTGGCTTCTTTCATGCGCGCCCTGCATTGTTCATTTCACTATTCTCAAAAGCAATAATAAGTTCACGATCAAAACTATTAGTTGTAGCTTAATTTTTAATTGTGCTATGGAGTTTTGAGTTTTATGGTGTCTTTTTATGTCATTGATTTTGATTTTGGGGAAAAAATTTTACCTCAATAGTGATGACAACTCTGTACCTTGTTTAGTTAATTAGTAATATTTAATAATCACATGTAGTAATGCACATATTGTAAAAAATAGTATGTATTGTAGGCGAATCTAATAAAATAAGTTATTCAACATAATCTGAAACTTAAACCCAGAAGTTAGTAAACACAAACTTTTGAATTCAGATCATGAATCTTGACAGTTAGTAAACACAACTTCAAATCATGAATTTAATTTTTGAATCTGAATCTTGAAACCAAATTCTGAATCTTTAATCTAAATTTTTAATCCAAATCTTGAATCGAAATCCATTTGCTAAATGTTGCTTCAATATTTTTCAATCTAAAATATCGCTTACTAATGATATTTTGTATTACCATGGAAGTTCGCTTTTCAAACTGAAGATCAAATTACAATTTGGTTTTTGATTGCCGGTGAGCCAATGAAAATATTATTTGACCCAATTGAATATTTTTTTAGCTCCACCTGCTCACCAAAATATATAGGGTGTGTAGTGACACGATGATTTTTGAACATTTCTCGTAAATGGGATAGAAAAATCTTATCTCATCCCGTCTTATGAAAATGACAAAAACCCGCGTGAGATGGGACTGTTTGTCTCGCAGTTCAGGTCAGACGAATCGTCAGGACGTATTGGATTATAGAACAAAAAGAAAAAAAAAATCCCAAATTAAAACCCTCAAGCATAGACCCCAATTTAAACCTTAAATCATGAATCACATAAGTCCTAAATAAAAAATTGCTTAAACCCTAAATCACAACAAAATCAAAATCAAACAGATTATACACAAAATAAAACTAAATCGAAACCAACAGGAGTAAAAACTCAGGAGGGGGGAGGGGGAGAGAGAAATGACAAATAAGTTCATTCTGTTAAAAATATGTTAGTTTAAGATAACATTATCCCTATGTCTAATACATTTCAATCAATTTTCTAATTCATAACATAAGTTGACCTGAATTTTTTAGGATCTACGTGAATTCTATTTTGAATATTAAAGAGTTGACATTAACGTTTTATAATTGAAAATAAAATGAGGGGTAATTTATATATTACATATTATTTAAACAGTATTAATTTGAAATTTAATAGTTCTAAGTTTTTGTATGTAAAACCTAACATAGAGGGTGTTCTTGTTATATAAGCAAACTATAGGAGGTGTCGAAATAATTTTTTCAATTTTAAAAAGAGTTTAGATTAAGTTTTAAAACTTAAAAAGGTTCAGGGTTAAAACCTAAGAGGACTAAATTCAAAGCTACATGTAAAATGCTCGGAATGGAACGAGGTATATCAGTTTATTAATCTTTTTCTCATGTCTCGTCTTGTCTCACCACGGATGAAAATATAAGGAAATCAAAGTGAATGATCCTATTTTAAGTGTTAAAAGCCTACAAGATTTTTAACTGCAAATTCTCCCTATAATAAAAAGTTAAATCGGATTCATCTTACTATTCTTGAGAAACAGTAAACAACACTTCACATAGAATAAAAATATTATCCACATACAGAAAACAATATATTTATGGAGTAAATAAACAATTTATATCAAGTAACATATGTTTACATATCGCAACATTGTGCTTACCCACTAAACAACTCAAACAACTTACACAAAAAGTGATAGGAAGATGAAAACGCATAGAAAAAATCAAAGAATGGGCTCAGAAATCGATCTCTGTCATCCTTCATGTGCTAAGGTCAGTGCATCCCGGACCTCTTCGAAACCGACCAAGCAAGGTCGGCCTCATCCTTCTGAGTTGTCGGGCCTTGGAACCCTCTCGTAGAGTGACCTTCACAGTGCAGTATGACATGTGTCGTGTTACTGGTGGTTAGAAAATACCTATAACAGTTGCCCCAGTCAAGGACTTGGGTGGCTTTACTCGCCCAGGTCTAAAGACTTCTTTATCCAAGCTTCTCGTCTAAGCTACCCTTGTTCATTTTTGTCGTAACTCGCGCGCGCGTTGTTTCACCTCTTCTGTGATTTAAGGCCATTAATCTCCTTGGGAGTGGGGGCATTAATGGCACGTGGGTGCACGCAAAGGAGGGTGGGGGTCGCAAACTGCGACGCCCGACTCTTCGATGTGTTGCTTCATTCCTGCAGTCGTTTGAGTGACATTTGGTCTTCCGAAACTTTTCTTATTGGTTCGTGAAACGGCCATTCATTGGGCGTAGAATCGTCTCGATGGTTGTCATCATGTCCCTTTTAATGCTCATTAAATGAGCGGTTTTCTTCTTTCGGGCCTATAAATAGGCGATTTCCCTTCTCATTTTCTTCATCCTTACCTTCCTAAAAGAGTCAAAACCATTGCCAACTCTTGTTCTTCTCCTTGGGAGAACAGTAATTCTTCCCCTTTTGGAGCCTCTTCCATTTTGGAGGCTTCCTCTCGAGATCGTCCCAATTAAATGTTATGCCTCAGTTGCTGGTGCTCCCTTCGTAACGATTTTTTTGCTATCGATAGGCCTATGTGGCGAACACTTTGTATGCGTTGGTTACCGGTGAAAATACAAGATTATCCTTATAACCAATCCGATCCAACTGTTTTTTTTACCCGAAACATAAACCTACTAAGGTTGCTTCGGGTTTACGTGAATTCTAATTTAGATATGAAAAAAATTGATTTTTAACGTTTCTAGAATTGAAATAAAATAAAGGGTAATTGCGGTAATACATGTTATTTCAACCACGTTGATTTGATTTGAAATTTGTCCGTAAAACAAAATATAAAAAAAAGTCTGTGTCATTTTCAAAATAAATGTGTGCGTGGAAGCAAACTAGAAGGGATTTGAAAGTAATTTTGTCAATTTTGTGTACCAAGATTTAGTGAAAAATATTTCACTTATTCTTAAATTCTTAAATTGGTGCCACTTGGAAAGATTTTCGGTTTATTGGTTAATGAAGTGATGAGTGTATTTTGTTTCGAGAGTCCCATATGGTATAGTAGACAAAACCATGCGTTAGTATATATGCACTCTGGCATTTTACATGCAAACATCGTCTTGTCTTTAAACCAGTTCACAAAATCCTAAACGACACATATCTACCCAATCGAACATCCATCACCACCATATTTTTTTTTAACAGTACTTTGTACTACACACTCACTTCTAAGATAGACAGAACCAATATATGAAACTTTATAATACACATCACAATAAAAGGATTCAACTTTTGTTGACATGAGTAATGCACGTTAAAATACGACAACTAAGTCTATCCATATCTCGATGTGGGACGATAACTACTCGATACTTTGTTCTTTTTAAACAAAAATATTTTATACTCAACATACACTTCCAAGATAGATAGAGACAATAGATGAAGTCTTACAAAACACTCTAACAAAATGATTTAATTTTTATTGACATGGGTAACATTTAAATACTATAATTAAACTTTTCTAGGCTTTGATATGAGACGCCCACTACTCGATACGTTGTTCTTTTTGAACACGAGTACTTTCACGGCCACCATATTGATCTCCCTCTTTCATAGCTTTCCACAGCCACGTATTTATCCCTTTCAAAACACATCCCCCAGTTCGTCCGAAAAAACGGCGTGTCGGTTTCCTTTATAGAAAAATATTGTTTTTTTACTCAATTCATCACCCTTTTTTCTTGAGAGTGAGTGACTTGACATGATTCAAAATTCACAACATGCCAACTTGTTCAAGCTTTGGGGCTCTCGTCACAAATTCTGGACACGTGTGTACCTGATCACATGATCAAACTGCCTGCGTAAATTGAGAGTCGTGATAGTTTGGGATACAAAATTAAGATAAGTTTCATAACAATATATTTACTATTTACATGTTTAGTAAATAATGTTAAAGTTTTCAGAAATTAAGATTTCATTTATTTAAAATTTGATAATTTTGGGAAGGATGTATAAAATATATTAGAGTAATTGAATATTATTAATTATTTTTAATATTGACTTCTAACAAATATTTGATTTGATCAATTCACGTTAACAATGATAAAGAAAAATAATTGATCAGTCGTCCAATATTTTTCATTAAAAATTAAGCCCCCGTTATCTAGGTAAATAAAAAATAAATTATTCCTTACGCTTCCATCTCCAATTTACAAGGTATCTAACTAGGGAGTCTTTGCCTAAATGTTTAAGTAAAACTTTAAATTAATCTTAAGGTTTTTCAATCATCCAAAATGGTCTTTGGATAATTTTAAAAGTAGTTCATTTGTATTAAATGATTGTAGATATGAAGCTGATATTTTAAAAGTAGATCGTGTGTATTAAATGCCCCAAAAAATATACTATTTATCATTAATACTCATAAGGAAACGTTTGTTACATAATTAAAATGAGAGATTAGGATAACTTAATTATACAACAATAAGGATAATATTTGCCATACCATTGCTAGTGAATTATACAAATATTTTGAAACGTGTAATATATAATAATTAGAAATAGTTATGAGTATTCAAAATAAATAGATGTTAGCAATGCATATGTAAATATTATTGGAGTCACTCTTCAATGTCAGAGATACATCTGTTAAACTCATTCAACACATTTGTTGAATCTCAAAAAAAAAATTTATTTCTTTGAACCATAATTGATTGAACTCTAAAATATTAGTTTTAGGGGTGCGCACGGGACGGGGACGGGTTTTTGGCCTTTTTGTCTTGTCACATCCCGTATAAAGAGGAAATCTTGAGCGGGACGAGATAGGATGGAACGGATGTTTTCTTATTTTTTTATTGCATGTTTTACAAATTTGGGCTGAATTTGATTTTTCTTTTTTGGATTTTGGGCATTTTTTTAAAGATTTAGACTATGTTATCAATTACAAGTTAAAAATTAAAAAAATTATATATATATATATATATATCAGGATGTGACGGACAAGAACTCTTCTCCGTGTCCCGTCTCATCCTGTCTTGATTAAAATAAAAAACTCAGTCTTTTCTCATTTGATTCACGACAATTTTTTAAGATGGGAAAGTTTTACGGAAACATTTGCACATTCCTAATTAGTTTAAACTCTTGAACATAGTTATTAAATTATTTCAGCATGTTGTTGAATGCTGCCCTACGGTATTAATGTTGAGAAAACAGCTCTGATATTAAAGAATTTTCCTCTTTTTATAATACGTGTCCGGGCTTGGTTTCCCCGTCAACATCATGAAAAATGATGTAGTACTATTGCTCGCCAGACATATTTTCCACGTGGACTATCAGCTGTCGTTCTCACTTAACTCATTCGTGGGTCCCCTCCGCCGTACATTTCCACCCGCTGGTTTCCACGTTACCCATATATCTGTACCAATCTATACACTCAGAATCTAGCTGGTTGATTTTGTTTCTGCCTAACAAGTAACATCCTCCCACTTTAGTACGGCTAAGGGTATTTTTGACATTCTGTAGTCACAACAGTGGGCCCATTTTTCGGACTTCTATTCAGTGTGAATGAATCTTTAGATTCGGGAGTGGAGGAATCGTGTCGGGGATTGGAGGGTTGATAGAATAGAAATGAATTTGATTTCGCTGCGTGTCTATAGGAAATTATGAAGGTTACCTGAGAATGAGAAATTCTTTGACGACGTACACGGTGGGCCATATTTCTAATTGTGACACTGCGTCCCAAGAAAATTTTGCTTTGGTCCTTATAATTTCAATTCATTCAAATAGTGAATCATTTTTATAGAATTATTCTACACGGTCAAATAATTAATTAATATAAAAATTATTTATAAATTAATTTATAAAATAATTGAAATGAATCATAAATTTAATCACTCTAAAATTATTTATTTTTAAAAAAATTTCATGGTTAGTAGAAATATAGTTTATTTTCATATTATTTGATATAATATTTAGCTGCAATATACTCGTAATGCTCATGATAATTAAGTTTTCTTATATATTAAAAGTAATCTTTGAAATAGCAGTATAAATTTATTGATATTTTTAATTTAATTGTTGAATAGTCAATTGAATTGATTTTAAAAAATCAATCTATAATTATCATGCAAATCAATTTTGATGATGTAATTTAATTACTTTTAAAGTTATTTTTCATTGTTTTATCATGAAATTATATCTATATTAAAATAAGAATCAAAATTTCATCAATACGTTATAAAATTATTATGCACAACTAAATAAATTAATTAAATCTTATCACAAACTCAGTTGTCGTGATATACATATCAAACAACCCCTCAAATACATACATCAAACATCAATTGACACTGTTCTCGTATACACTACTGACTCTAGTACCATAAATATCTTTTTCTTTTTGTAGAAATAGATTTTAAAAAATTCCCTTCTCTCAAGTATTGAAAATAACAATTTTAGTTTTAATGATTACCTTTTAATTTTTTTAAACCATAACGGCTAGCCGATATTATAATATGCGTTAGAAAATATGTCGGCATTTCTTTTGTTTCATGTTTTATTTAAATGGAGATATTTTAAAGAAAATATTATGGTGATAATTTAATACTAAATGAGATTCTTATTTTAAATAGGAAAATGATTAGTGTTTTGAGTTGAAATAAATACGAGGTTGTTGTTATAATTCTGTGGCTCTGGTTCATAAACGGTGAAAGATAACTCTATCCTAAAAAGAGCATTCCGTGATGATGAGGTTTTGTCTTAAGTGATATAAGATAACCTTGTGATGTGAGAGATGACTCAAGGGTATACCCCATAATATTGAGACGCTAGTCAGAGAACTTTACACGTACTGAAAATGATTTTCAAGCTAGTGGTTTACATATAGTCCGATCGCAAGTGATGACTTTTGTCTTATTTAGTTATGATAGGAGCTAATATTTGTAATATCTTTTTGTTAGATACAGTGCCGATATATGGTTCATCTACCTATTTTTCAAAGAAAAAGGGAGTGATTTGTAAAAGTTTTAGTCTATCTAGTGGTTGTGTAAAATTTAATATTTGTTTAGGTATTTTTAGCTATTATTTGTTTATATGTAACACGACTTATTAAAAAGACTAATCTATAAAGTTTATTTAAAATGATATTTTTGAGAACTGAAAATCACATTTTTATTTTTTGTAAAAATAACTATTTATAAAATAATTGTAATTTTTGTGAAAGTAAAATTATGTACATGTACTGTTTTTCAAACATTATATTTGATTATTTGTATGTGTTAACTAAGACAAAGAAAACAATGATTTTCTTCACCTCGACGAAAGTAACATGTGTAAATTATTAACCATATTAATTCAAAAAATAACTATGAACATCAAAGGGAAAAAACTGTAACACAAATGAAAATACTTGCAAAACAAAATAAAAAACGTGCTTCAAATCTGGGGTTTTGACATTAACAATGTGTTTTTTTAAATCCCAATATAGTAAAGTTTTTTAAAATATTTTAAACTAAAGTAGTTTGGCGAGGTAGGAAATCCTCATTTGCAAAGACGAGTTCTATATGGACAAAAGTAATTTTCTTAGTTTCAGTGTTAATTCTACTATCTACACTTTTCTTATTTCACCTGATTCAAACATGCATAACCATAAATCAACCCGTATAACATTTTATAATTTTATATCTAAAAAACATAAATAATACGTAGCTTACATTTTAACAAATCATACAACATAAACAGCAAAATATAATTAAAAAAACTACTTACAAACCAAAATATAATTAAAAAAATATTATCCAATATTCTAAAAATGTTTATCATACAATACTAAGACTAAGAGTTATTAATTAATAAACCATGTTCCACACATTAGTCATCTTTTTACTCTTCTTGGACGTCATACATATGTTTGTAGTGTTACTTGTGATGGACCTTCTTCATTAACACGATCTTCGTTGGGACCTTATTCATCATTTACGCATTCGGTAGCCACAAATGTGCATTTTCTGCAATAAGTGCATCTTTCATAATATGCGCGTCTTTCAAGTTTCAGGCACACCTCCTACCTCATCCTCCAGAAGCTATACCTCATCAGCTATGTTGTTGATGTTGATGACATGGTTCAGAATTAGAACCAAGTTGAGTCACTGACTCATCTCCAAAGGTATAAAAGACTGACGACGTGTATGGCTCTTGTTGAGACATGTATGGGTGTTACCTGATCTATAATTGGTCTGTCTAACGTAAATCTATACACTTTAAGAACATGGGTAGATGTCTTTGTGAAACTAAAAATATCTATCCATCTACGAGACAAATAAAACAATCTAATGAGTTAACTTACCGTATACCCAATGGAAGAGGTGGCAACGAAACTCCATCTTTGCAGACATTATCGTGCCTCAGCAATTGCAACACGAGAATCCTCACGTTTTCAAACATGTCGGGATATATGTTGATCATAATTATCGTGCCTCAACAATGTAAAACACGAGAATCCTCACGTTTTCAAACATGTCGGGATATATGTTGATCCTATAAATATATTATTAACTTATCCCGCGGTCCAAGCTCCATGATATTAAATCAGTATCCTAAAAATAAGAGTCATAAAAATAATGAACTCAAGAGTATCTAATTCAAATATCCAAACATTACACAAGAACTAAATCTAGACATTCAACCTAAAACGTGAATATAATTCCAATAATACATTACATTACGTCAAAATGAAAAACAAAATCTTGAACAAAATACATGATTATGGTAATGAAGTACATCAAGTAAAAAATATTAATGAAATATATTAAGTAAAATAAATACATTGAAGGCCATGATGCATTCAAAAATCGCCCTCCCTTATGAGAGGGACAATTATGAATGTTACGTCCTGCTTGTCTACAAAATCCATAGCTACTTGGTTATCACCAACCCTTCTTATGGAAGAGACTTGAATGTCATGAATTACCCAATAAAGTTCATGTGGAAGAGACTTGAACTATGGCTTATAACACTCGACAAGTATTGATATGCGGTAATAATGTTTAATGGATTACGAACTATCGATACGTGTATGTGCATATATAGTCCCAACAAATGGGAACATGGGAGGTCAAATAATCATATATTGTTGTAAGTACATGATTCTGTCTTTAAATTCACAAAAATATTTGCTTTGGCCTTTGTCCATGTGAAGGGCATGCGTTCTAGTTTTGACCTCAAACAAATCATTTGCATGGTAAAAAAA
The DNA here is from genome assembly GCA_003255025.1 of Datisca glomerata. Classification (NCBI taxonomy): domain Eukaryota; kingdom Viridiplantae; phylum Streptophyta; class Magnoliopsida; order Cucurbitales; family Datiscaceae; genus Datisca; species Datisca glomerata. The sequence continues at coordinate 712,609 of QANY01004517.1, read as the reverse complement.
GATAAAATGTGAACTAGCCCTTGCTTCCTAATTTTTTATCTTATTAACAACGTAAGCAGTAAACAATTTATCTCGTAGTAAGGCATTTTTAGCTTCACTTCTCCATTTTTCAAACTAATTCACAATGCGAGAAAATGTATGCTAAACTAAAGCCGTAACAGCTAACATGCCAGCTCCCTTGAGTACACTGTTAATGCATTCCACAATGTTTGTTGACATGAGCCTATATCGGAGGAAATTGCAGTACAATACTAAAAACATCACAACTGCATCTTCATTATTCCGTATTAGGAAATATCACATAATTGAATGGCCCAGCACCAAAGGTAATGGGAAATCGATAAATGATCTTCAACTTGCAATTGAGGCTGTCAATTAACAATGCATCACATAAAATATGATAGAGCTCATCAAATGACATCTCCTTATGAATTACAATTCGCTTAATTGGAGGAAGATCATAACAAACTCTATTTGAGCAATTTAAGACATTATTATTCATATAATATAAAACCACCATAGGACTTTCTCCCACTTGTTAACCAACTAACCAATACACAAAAACTTCATAATTAATGTGAATTCAACAAATCTACACGTTCAAACTTTGAGTCAAAACCTATCAACATATTCATAAAAAAAATTAACAATTGAAAATTTCAATCAACACATAAATTGGGAAAACACATAAAGAGCTATAAAATTTCAATATCATTCATCTCATAACAAAGCTATTCAATTTGGTGGAACACAACATTCATAAGTTTGAAAATTTCAAGAGTTGAATAAAAAATTAAAAGATTGAACGAGTTAAAAATCTAGGGTTTAAGAGGTCCAATAGTGAGAGAGATATAACAAAATTTGGTGGAATGCATCACACAAGATTCATAAAAAAATGAAAAATTTTGGGAGTTGAATAGTAAATTTAAAAGATTGAATGAGTTAGAGAGTATGCTAGGTTTTGAGAGATATAACTTGCTTGCTAGTGGGTGAGGTATAATAGAGTGAGAGAGAGCTAACTTGTGATAGAGAATGAGAAAATAGTGAGTGAGAGAGCTAGACAATAGTGAGAGAGTTAGCTTGCTTGTGGTTGAGATGGAGAGAAAATGTCGGTGGGAAAGGGGGTTGCACGGTCTCGGGTGGAAGAGAAGAACATAGAAGAAAGAAGAAATAATAAGTAACTGATTTATTTAGGGAATGAGTCCATATTAGCACTTGAGTGAAATCTTGTTTTGCAAAAATAATTTCACTTAAGTTAATTATATTTGATAAAGACGAGAACGGCCTGAATCCATGTCCTCCATATCATCTCTTTACAAAGACTTGATTTTAAACAAATCAAATCTTGTTTTGCAAAAATAATTTCACTTAAGTTAATTGTATTTGGTAAAGACGAGAACGGCCTGAATCCATGTCCTCCATATCATCTCTTTACAAAGACTTGATTTTAAACAAATCAAATCTTATTTTGAAAAAATAATTTCACTTAAGTTAATTGTATTTAGTAAAGACGAGAACGACATGAATCCATGTCCTCAGTATCATCTATTTACAAAGACTTGATTTTAAATATTTGTTTAAAACATATTTATTTTTAGAATAAACACATTCAGATACTAAAAAAATCTCAAAACCTCGTATTCCTCCTAAGGGACACGTGGAGCGGACTCAAAAATCAGACATGAGAAGTTTTTCCAAAACACATATTTGACGCCTGGGACCAGCGTGTAAGGAAAGGAACTCTCAAACCTTTGCGTTGGTTAAATCTCATTGGACCACGAGCACATTAGGAAACTGCTGAAGCACGTGGTTGCTTTGACGGAACTGTGTGGTTTTTGAAATAGACAGATCAACGGTGGAGATTTAGCTGATTTTAGGCAAACAAGCATTACTCTCTCACCAAATTAACACTACTCTGTTCGGGTATTTTTGCCGTAGTCAATCTCTTCCAAGAAACAAATTTGCCTACCTGTTCCTTACGTAAATAGAATCTCTGCTACTCTCCATTAATGTCTTCTTCTTTTTAATGCTCTATAATTAAAACGCCAAGATCTTCTCTACTTTCTCTCACTAATTTCAAATATTTTCCCGGAATATCACTCTGTGCTTAGTTTGTTGGTATTGATTTAAGAGGACGGGTTTTTGAGTGTTTGAATGGCAGAAATTTGCTGTGGGGTTGTTAGTGAGAACGATAAAGTGTCACCGGCCGAGTCGACGTCACGTTCGGCGAGGCGGCGGAGGATGGATATCAGGAGGTTTAATTTCGTCCCCGAAGTGGCATCGCCGGAGTTAGAGAGAGAGCCAAAGCGTCAGAAGCTAGAGGCTAGTGCGCCATCATTTTCGGGGGACTGCGACAATGCAGTAGCAAACTCGGCTTTAGACAACAACAATTCGGAAGTGGAAACCAGAACGGAGACGAAAGATTTATCGACTCCGTCGGCGCCGCGTCGGTCACCGGAAGCAGAGCAACCGAGGTTCGGCGTCTCCTCATTGTGTGGAAGGCGGAGAGACATGGAAGACGCGGTGGCTGTTCACCCTTCGTTTGGCCGCCGTGACTTGGAAAGCACACATGTGTTTCACTATTACGGCGTTTACGACGGCCACGGCTGCTCTCACGTAGGATATCTTTACTTTCTCGATTTAGTCTTTAATATTGAAGTTAGAGCGAAAATCTTAAAAATAAAATAATATCAATGATTAAATTTGGGAAATGTTTGTTCTGTTTAGGTTGCGAAGAAGTGTGGGGAGAGGTTGCATGAGCTGGTGAAGGAGGAGATGAAGGGTGGCGAAGGGACGGCGGAGGCGACAGAGTGGAAGAGTACGATGGAGAGAAGCTTTTGTCGAATGGATAAGGAGGCGGTTGCCTCGAGTGAAGGAGAGACAAGTGGTAACTGTAGATGTGAGCTTCAGTCACCGGAATGTGACGCCGTCGGATCTACTGCCGTCGTGGCGGTTGTGGCACCGGATAAAATAATCGTCGCTAACTGCGGTGATTCGAGAGCTGTGCTCTGTCGCAATGGCAAGGCCCTACCTTTATCTTCCGATCATAAGGTTACCTTCCCTCTCTTGCGTGTATTTCTCCTTCTCAGTTTTTACCTGTTTGGTTGATGAAAAAATCCCGTGGATGCCAGAAATGGAAGCTAGAGATTTTGACTTCAATTATTCTGTAGAGAGTTACATTATAAGTAAAAGTTTTTTTCAAAAGTACCCATGGTGGTCTAGACTAGAGATTGAGCTCTCAAGTCAGTTTTCAGTAAGAAAAATTTTCTCCCGTTTTCCTCTGTTTTCTTGGGAACCAAAGGGAACAGAGAGAACAAGTTAGAGGAAAATGCAGATCTTTACATGCTGTGCCATATTTAGTATTTAATCATTGCATCGTTTTATGAAGACCTTTATACTCATATTCTGTTTTACTCCGTTCATGCAGCCGGATCGTCCAGATGAGTTGAATCGGATCCAGGCAGCTGGTGGGCGGGTCATTTTCTGGGACGGTCCACGGGTTCTCGGAGTTCTGGCCATGTCGAGAGCCATAGGTAAGCATTCGGAGAAGAAAGATCCTTATTTCAAAGAGGCGCATGTTATTGAAGTTATTTTATCTTACACCTAAACCTCTTATTTTTCCACCAGGTGATAACTACTTGAAGCCTTACGTAAGCTGCGTACCGGAGGTGACAATAACGGAACGGACAGCGGAGGATGACTGTCTGATAATAGCAAGCGACGGACTATGGGACGTGGTGTCAAACGAGACGGCGTGTGGGGTGGCGCGTATGTGTCTGCGAGGCAAATCTCAGTCGTTGTCGGCGGCGGTAACAATCTCGGCGACGGAGAGCGGAGTGGAGGGAGGGGATGATATAGCAGACAAGGCGTGTAACGACGCGTCGATGTTGCTTACAAAGCTGGCTTTGGCTAGGCATAGTACAGACAACGTGAGTGTGGTAGTGGTGGACTTGAAGAGAGACACGTAGCAAAAAAGGGGTAAAAGCGGGTAAAGGATTGTAATTAAATGATGTGGTGGTTTTGTTTTATTTTTTTCTTTGGCCTCAAATTTCAAAATGAGGTTAATCTCGATGAACTGGTTAAACAAACCAGAGTATATAAATATAGAGAATATCCTCAATTTTCAAGTGAGCTTATTTCGTTTAGGTTAAGTTTTTTTCCCCATCGAAACCAAAATTGATATATTGAGAAAAAAGAGATTGGGAGATTAACCTGCCTTTTATGAAGTTAATAGTCTCACAAAAATTAGAAATAATGCTTTAGTAATGAGAATTATTAAAATCAATTTTATTCTTTCTCAACTGTTTTAAGCAACGGATCAGCAATGGTGTTAAATTTCTTATTAACTCAAGCTAATTCAAAAATATAAGAATAAATAAAATAATGCAATTGAATGTTGGCTTTGTATTTAATTTGATTGAATGTTTGATTTATTTTATATTTTGCATGATTGGTTCATTAATTTTTTCACAAAATCAAATCTAAAACTCGAGATGTCACACCTATAACAAACTTCATATTTCGCAAAATCAAATTTAAAACTCAGATCTCACACTTTCATGTCACACCTATAACAAACTTCATATTTCATAAAATCAAATCTAAAACTTGATCTCACACTTTCATGTCACACGTATAATAAACTTCATAATTCTTGGAGGATTATTTTGTAAGCCTTTTTCCTTTTCCATGCTTTCCATCCTTCTGCTTCTTGGAGGATTATTTTGTAAGCCTTTTTCCTTTTCCATGCTTTCCATCCTTCTGCTGGTATGGTGTGATTTTCTTATTTTGATAACCATATCATTTACTATTACAATTATAACCACCACGATGTCGATTACTTCGACCACGACCGCGTCCACGCCCAGGCCCACAATTATTAAATGATGTAGCATTCATTTCTCAAAAATGGTGTTGAGCCAGTTGGGCGAGATTGATGATTTATCATTAAAAATTCGTTATTTTGCTCAGCAACAAAGTAATCAAGAGATTAATTCAAAGTATATCTTAAACCCACACTCTCAATATTGATGTTACAGGAGCACATTCGAGGCATGAAAAGTGGAATATATTCTCTCTAACATATCTTTTTTAGTGATAATTTCTCCACATAATCTTAATTGAGAGCTAATTTTAAATAATGTAGAGTTATACCGACTAACTGATTTGTAATCTTGCAACCTAGGGTACATCTAGTCATGACAAGCCTTTGGAAATATTATCATTTTCTGATGATCCTATATGTCCTTTAAGCTCTTCCAGAGATTAAGATGTTCTTTTATGGTGAGATATTCAATTTTCAATCTTGCAAGGATGCATATTTCATTCTCTAATTATATTCTCAAGGTTCGTGGCATCAAGGTCAATTTTCACATCAAGAGTCCATGATAAATAATTTTTGCCCAAAATGTCCAGAGCAATGAACTCGAAGTTTGTAAGATTTGACATTTCTAGATCTCTAAAATTGCATGACAAAATAATAGCGTAATTAGAATAATTAGATATGAACATTAATGTAATAATACATTAATTTCAAACATAACATTAGATAAAGGACAAATTATGAACAAATAATCTTAAGCATAACAATAAATATTAGAATGCTATAGTAAATCAATTCTTCTTTAAACAACCATTCATGTAAGAAAGATAAATGAATAACAACATAAACATATATTTTTCATGTCAAATAAAAAATTATTTAATTTGGAGTTTTCTTTAATATTCAATACTATATTCTTTTGTAATTATTCCATAACTTGTACTATTATAGAAATATATTGTAAGACATTATCTTGTTTGTCATTGATAGGTTACACTAGATTTATGAAAAAAACTAATATTATTTTAAATACTGAACATGAAAATTATTTACCAATTGATACAAAAAACATGTTAAACAATCTAATTGGAAAAGAAAATATTTAACATGCTAAATTTTTTAAGACAATTGTATTAGAAATCTATTTTATAATAAGTGCTCATCTTTCATTGACTAAACATAAAATCAAGCAAGATTGTTATCTAAGATTTGAGAAAATATTGAAACGTAATAGAATAGTTAATGATAAAATTTTCACCTTAACAACAAAATGTAATTAGAGCGCCGTGCAGATAATGTGTTATAAAATGTAAAATTAATAAAAGAATGCAAGAAATAAATTAGCTTAAGAAAGAAGAAAAAGAAGAAGAAGAAGAAGAGTATCAAGAAGAAGAAGAAGAAGAAGAAGAAGAAGAGAATCAATTGTTTCTCTTGATTTAATTCATGGGCAATCTCTTCCTTTTATAGGAAACATAAGATAAACCTATAAGAATGAAACTTATAATATTTATTTAGGAGTTTTACTTCTAATGTAAATATGAGAGTTAAGAATAAAAGAGTTAGGAGTGAGTAGAGTTAGAAAAATTGAGAGTTATATAATAGCGATATCTAACTCATGTATTTACAATAGGAAAAAGATTATAGACGGATGGGATCAGTTAATTTTTAAATTAACTAAAAATAAGTTTGAACCACGAACGGTTCGTGGGCGAAATATAAAAAAAATAATTCACTTATTTAATTAAATTAAATAATTTAAAACGAATCAACGTACGATTATGCATATACAATATTAAACGAGAAGATAATGTTAGAAATAATTTTTCACCTATATTTTATATCGGAGAATATCTGAACTAGCGAAATTCCTTCGAGCGTTATTCGTGTTCTTCAAGTTTCAAGATTCGAATCACGCACATGAACTTCAAGAACGATTTATGAATTTCGTCCATCAACAACCACCCGTTAATTTCATAAACATATCTCACGAGAATTTTGAGTGTAGGCTCTTAAAATAATTGATGAAAAAAATTGAATATTTTTCCTTTCAATGTTGTCTAAATCTGCAGTAATCACTAGGGAGAGGAGAAAATGTTTTTTCTGTATCTGATATGAGATCTATATCTCTATCTCTTTCTATGCAATCAAATTGCTATTAGACATTTATAAAATCTAATTTTTAATATTTATGAATATAGCCATATATTTAAATTTTTAAAAGTTTACCCCCATATATTCAAATTGTCGAAAATCAGTATATCTCCACAGTGTTAGAGCTGTATCAAAATTTATCAATCCAATTGATAGATTTAATTGATCATTATCAATTTATTTATTTATTTCTATTTACTAATTATCTAATAATTAGATACTAATAAATTTCAATACAAATAATTAAACTTAACTAATTCAGTGACATCACCCATCACATGTAGGTGGAGGAAATATGTCTCGGCTCCAAAACAAATTTTGATCCAATTTACATCATTTTCCTGATCATGTTCTTATGAGTTATTTCTGAGACCGGATGAACCCACATAAACGAAGTTAAGGATTCAAATATCCATCGAATTTATCCCATAAATTCCCGACCCATTTAATCCTGACATCGTACGACTCCACTATAGGTTCGATGCCGAATCAACTCTCGATTCATGTGCGTTACTTTTCTGTTGGTGTAAATAATTTTGTTTATTTTCACGGTCCATAAAATATTTTAAGATAATACCCATCGTGAATACTAGTAACAAGAGCAGAATATAAATTACCGTTTTACCTTTTTTGTTATTATTTTTTTAACTTCTTTATTGATTGTGAATGAGAAAAATATGATAGTGAATTGTCTCGTCGTACAATTTAAAAGTCTTAATCAATGACTCAATGTCATTGAATACCTGGTCATGTTGATTTATTCACACACCCATCAATAAAGCATAATGTGATATTGTTGGTTTCGCAATTCAACCACGAATTTTCATATCTGTGAATCATGTAACTCCAATTTAATTGAATTACAATCCCAACAGTCAAGGTATTGCCGCCAATTCTAACTCACTCATTTAACATATAAACAATTGCAACTAACTAAGTCAAGCTACGTATTCACCTCATGATTAAGATAATTATGAAAATACCATTAAGGTGTAACAATTAGATTTAGAGCTAGGTAAACGATTTTGGGCTCTAAACTAATTTGTTATCGGTCTATTCAACATGTTCACAACACGTCTAGGTTAACCGTTTGAGTCTCTACTCCCATGCTCCAACAGTGGCATCTATTGGTTCAACCGAACAGTCGTAATCGGATTCGATTGCCCAGTCAATTTTAAAACTGCAAATATCATTCTGAACTTTCTCAAAAAAGTTCATCTGGAGACGCCTCTGTCTTTACTTTTCGTTCGTTGATGAAAGTTTTCGGACTTGAATAATTTATAAACACACGTTAATTTAAAATAGAACTTTTAATTTATTCATAAAAATTCAATAATATTAATATATGAAAAAATAACTAAATAGATATAAATAGTTATTACACACTATTTTATGGACATATTTCAACAAGACTGAGAATAAATCTCAATCTAAACAACAATTGGACTTAATCCACGTGACAGTCAATTTAGACATGTTTCAAATAATTCACTGGTCCAGCCTGCTGACAAAGCCCATAGAAGCGCCTCTCTAATTGCTAGGATTTCTCCTTAGGCCGCTGAAAATACCCGGACACGATGACCCAAGATAACAAAACTTCTCCATTGAGACTACGAGTTACAAACCCTAGACCACACAACAACGAAGAAGGCAGCATTGCAGGAGACACCCATTATAAGAAGATTCTTTCTTCTGAGTCCCTGCCGCAAACTTTATAATAATCAGAAGACAATCATTGTAACTCCAAGGGTTTTGCCTTCTATTTTCTGGGTAATATTTTCCAAAATATTTATATCCATGTCGTCCTCCCAAACCCCAACTTCTTCTAAGCACGTTATTCATAACATTGCTATTGAAAGATTTGTCTCATATTAATTTTCGAACTAACCACATCACCTTATTTCGATTATATCCTTGAAGCAGATCATCCAGATCCAGAATATTGTTGAAGCTATGCCCAGAGGTCTTCATCATTTGAAAATCTTGAAGATGAAAGATTTAATCGGCGGAAGGAAAAATACTAAGGAATCAACAAGGAGAACTAGAAAGATAAAAAAAATATAATCGAATATTCGAAATAATCAGATAAAAAAGATTATAGAAAGGAATTGTAGAAACAAGATACAACTCAAAAAAAGATTATAGAAATGATAAAATCAAAACACCAAGACAGAATATAATTTTGTTAATGACAAAACAAAAGAATTCAATAGGCACAACAACGAGAAGAAAGGGAAATAAATGATATATAGAATAGACAGAAAGGGAAAGCCACAGAGGAAACGAGAGATACAAACAAGAGAATGAGAAGTGAAGGCGAAGGTGGTGAAGAAACGGGAAGCAAAGACGAACTACTACTTTCTTGGAGAAAACCAAGAGACACTAGAGGGCCTAGAAATCGAAATTTTATCATTTATGTGAAGTTGGAAATCTCTTATTGGTCGTTCTTTGTGTAGATGTAGATCAAGCGCGTTGAATTAAATAACTAAAAGTTATCGTTGAATCGTTATATTGTAAATTTTTTTATTTAGTTCGAACATATGATTTTAAGTTTTGTTGTACTGTGACTTCAATCGTCATATTGTAGTATGTTGATGTACCTATCATTTTCATCATGTAGCAGGATGTTGGCCTAGTTATCATTACCCTGAACCTTTATAATAAAATGAAAAGTTTAAAATTAAAATGGAGTTAGCACTTAGCAGATCTGATTGTTATGAGAGTATCTGCATAAATCACCTATTGGCGTCGCTCTATATTTTTGCCCGTCCAAGACATTTGTCCGTTTAGTGTATAACTTTAATTCATTTTTACTCCATACATGTTACGACCTCATTATAACGAAATGGCCACAAATATTATTGATCGATTGTACAAGTAGCCGAATCTTATTAAAAGCCTACTGATTAAAGAAATAGTCGAACTTGGTTAAAAGTCTATTGATTAAAGAATTAAAAACATTAAATTACTTATTAAAAAATTAGGGTTAAAATATAAAATATACCATGTACTTTGATCAAAATATAAAATACACCCTGCCCAAACCTTTGGCACCGAAATCTTATCTTATGAAACAGAAACACAAAACAAAATATCAACATTCTTCAAAATCAAAGTATCGTTATACAAAATTCTTGAAAAAAGGTCATCTTAAAGTTCATAATGACAGAAAAACCCAGAATCTATTTCAGACATTTGCCTTTGAAAAATCAGATTCCGGCTAATTGGCAAAGAAGAGAAAATCACAAAATTAATTTTATTTCTAGCCCTTGTAGTGTATGACTAATGAAGAAATGAAAAAATGACTGTCGTTTTGTTAGGCACTTCGATGTTGGATGCAAAGGCCAAAACGACCAAAGCCAACACCACCACCCCAACCACTACCGCCACTGCTGAGGCCACCACATCCTCCACCCCTGATTATTCTCTGCAGAATGAGAAGAGAAAAAGGTACTTTTTTTTCCTTTGCATTCTTCTTTTTCTTCTGTTTTAATCTTTGATTAATGTATAGATTATTTACTTATTTATTGATTTTGGATTCCCCTTCGTCAATTAATGTTTAACATACGTGTACTTTTTTTCCTTTGTTATGTTAAGTCATGTCATGATTAAGTACGTTACTTTATTTCATTTATGATATATATCAAATTCAGTTATGTTATGTCATGATTGCACTTATGATATTTGGATGTATGTTATTATGTGAGTTTGTTTACTGAGTATTTTAAAATACTCATTCCCCACAGTATTTATGATGCAGGTGGTGATGACGAGCAACTTGAGTGCGAGACTGCCATAACCAGTTAGGATCAGGGGAATTTATGTTTTCAGTTTATGATTTGATTTAAAACTTAGGAAAACGTTTTCTGTTAAACTTGATTATTTAAGTAATTTATTTTACGTTATCATTTTCTACAAATTATGATGAGTAAAAGCTTCATGAATTATGGATTTCAAGTTTTGATTTTATTTCATAATTTAATTCAGTTTTTTGAGGTTTTATTAATTATGCATTTAAGACACTTTATTGCTTCCGCTATTTAATGACTAAGATTCCGATCATGGATAAGTTTCATGCTTCCGCTATTTAAGGTCAGGGTTTTTCTACCACGGGTAAATTAAGAATTTCAATTTGAAAATTTTCTCAAAATTAGGGTTTGTTTCGAATTGAAGATTTCAAAATTGTGAATGTTTAACCTTCAAGGATCGGGGCGTTACATATATTGTGTACTGAATATACATTAATATCATCTTAAATATACTTTAATACAATATTATTCGTTATCCTAAGTAAATGTTAATATATCTTATCGTTACTATATTATTTACGTTTCATCATAATATAAATATTTTTTATAAATTTATAATAAGAAAACGTTCACTTAATAGCAGATTCATTTTTAATCAACAAATATTAAAAACCACCCAAGTTTAAATGAATTATTATATTTAAATTAAAAAAAGGAACTAAATCCAAATTATGTAAGGGCATTGTAGGAAAATCCAAATTAAATAAAAATGGATAATTATCTACTTCAATTTTGTTTAGGACAATGCATAACTTACTACTATAAAGTGACGTATCTTTGCTATCTTTCCAAATATTTATACATCATCTCCTCATTACTTTTCAAGATCAAAGTCACAAATCAACCTTTGTTTTGCAGTAGAAAAACAGTGAAAAAACTTGCCTCCATTACTCAGAATCCAATTACATGAAACACAACGCTGCTCTCCACAACACAATATTGGACATATTTTTGTCGAAGTTGAATCTTAGTCACTAATTGATTCTAATCTCCACAACACACATCCAGACTAAGCTTTAATCTAGACACGTGCATAATATTGGACATACTTATCTTTGTTTCTTAAATACTGGTTCTAATTTTTTGTGTGTAAGGAGATAAAATATGCACCATAGGTAAGGGAACCATCACATACAGAACTGTCACATGTACATGAGTTGATGAGTTGGCACCCATGGTTCAACAAAAAAGACCGTCCATAACCACTTGAAGAATGACACAACACTTACCAATAAGGAGTAAAGATATGGAATATCTCAACGGTAAGATTAATCAATGAATAAGATTTATTGAAGACTGAGTTAAAGCAGTTATTAACCATCTCCTCTAATATCCCCTTGATTCTCTAGTCTTCCTCCTTTAGTGTGTAGTTGATTGTAGAGTAACAATGTCATCTTAACCTATAAATAAAGAATTACACTCGTCTTCTATTATTATTTTTTATTATGTAAGGATGTTTCACGGTTAAATCTATAACCGTGAATCATTGCCTTTACACCTTGCTCAACATATGTCAGCTCCCAAATTTACTACACGGCCAAATATGTCCACTTCCCTTTTCTTTCGTCAAGTATGTTGTCGTCACCAGGGTTGTATGTTCAGTATTGAATTCAATGGCGACGATTTTGTTTAAAGGTCATCGTCAATGGAGGTGTTGTTGAGGCCCATCCACTGCCCCGGCTCTACTTCCACACAGAATTAGTCTTGACGTAGTAATAAACTTCAACCCCTCCATCTGGTATTCCTGTATGGTTCTTTGTAAATGTTTATGGTGAAGATTGAGTTAAAGGACTTCCTTATCTCTTCCATTGTCAGTTTCATCTGTCCTCTTGGAGATGCCTAAATGTTTATTTATTTATTTACAGAGATAATATGACTCAACCTGTTTTGACTCGTAATGGGAATGGACTAAAATGATGTGTATATATATCATTAGTGTTGCATGTACCTCATTTTGTCTCACGTATTTCTCCTTGGTACCAGAAAAATTTCTATAATTATGAGATGATATAGATATTTATAGCTACAATTGTGAGATGAGAGGCTATCCTTCTCAATAAGATAAGAGAATTCTTATTATTATGAAAAAAAAATCTTTGGAAGTAATAATTGGAGACAAACAGCAAATACAAAAAGCTAAAATGGACGGGTGTTAGTAATAGTCTGGTTGGCTTACTAGAGAAAAGCTTCTGGATTTGTGTAGGGTTAATAGGGAATGGCAATGACACCAATCTTCTAACAGACCCTTAGCACCCATTCGGAATACTGATCCTGAGATATGGGAGACCACTTAAGTGTGATATAGGAGCAGGATGGAACATTAAAACAAAGGTGAGCAAGGCGACTCTCCACGGCAGCTAGCACTAGCCTATCACTGATACGTTGGCTTGGTTGAGTGACAGACAAGGCAGGTTATCAGTGAGTTGTGTGTGTGTTGCTTTCTCAAAACAGAGAGGGAAAAGGTGAGATGGAGCAGCTTGATCGTGTTCCCTAAAGCCACTGCTAAGTTTAGCATTATAATCTGGCTAGCTCTCAGGAACAGACTTGAGACTTAAGGACAATCTTGACTTTTGAACTGGTGAAGTGAAGAAAATATTGTTTTGTTTTCTTTTGTCTTTCGGTTAGTTTGATATGAACCATCTAAATCAAAATAGATGTCCGGTAACTGCTCGGCAGTTGGCAACCAACCGCCGACAATCAGATCCCTTCATCTGTGTGAGCTGTAAAATAGATGCAACACTTGGATCACACAGGCAAAGAGTAAAGAATCCTTATAAGAAATCTTCCTACTAATAAAGTGTATGAACTGCAGAAATAACAGATAGGTTATGAATAGATATTAGTTCAACATAAATCGTATATAAATTCAACAAAAAGCATCCACAATCTTGCAAGCGGTATCACATGAGAGATATCTTAAAGTAGCTAATGGTGAACAAAAAAGGGAAAAAAAGAAAGAAAAGACACTCTAGTTTGTCCTCGGAGTAGCCCATTCCACTCTCAAAATGAGATTGTCGTAACCATATCCGTTAAGTTTATTGATAGCCCTCTGAGCATCTTCCCGGTTCACAAAATTGACAAAACCAAACCCTCTGCTCATCCCGGTTTTCTGATCAATCGCAACATAGACACGGCTGATGTTACCAAAAGGTCGGAAGAGCTCATGAAGATCCGGCTCTCGTGTGTCCTCAGAGAGGTTGGTAACACGGACAGAGTTCTCATCATTTCTGCGTCTCATATCGGTTCCAGTCCTATCTGCACCTGCTCTCATGCCTGGAGGAACATATGCACCCTTGGTTGCACCTGGAGCAGCACCACCCTCGGGTGCTGGAGGCTTGTCAACGAACCCTTCAGATGGCTGAGCTAAATCTTTGTAAGGGCACCTTGAGGTCCAGTGGTCACCCTTCTTGCCACAAGTTCTACAAACCATGAGAACAGCACCTCCTTTCCCAAGCTGAGCCAAGGAGTCTCCTGTAGCCTTTGGTTCCTCTGCTTTGCTACCTGTCAGTTGTGGCAAATTGAGCTATAATAATCACAGTAAGAAACAAATGCAAATATCTTGACAAATCTGAGACAAGTGTAAACCCTGAATAGGTAAAGGCAACAAAACTTCCGATTACCAAACTAGGCAAATAAGAGAACATGGATAAATTTATGGACAACCAACTAAGGAAGTACCCAACTACAGGAGTTTCTCCAGTTATTCAGGAAGCCGTTTCCTTGGTGTTCTATAAAACTACAAACGCAAGTTACAGCTCTTATGATAAACCGTAAACCTTATAACACCGAGCGAACAGCAAACATGCTATTCCGATGCCTGTAGTGAGTGGCTCCGCAGGCACAAAAACTTAGAAACTGCTTGTGGAGTGGAGCAAAACCAAGCATAACTCCATTTGATACACTAACACATATAAGATCATTACGAAGTTACTCCCTAAAATCATATTCATAACCAAATCCCTACTCTTTAATCTTAATAACTATCATAGACACATACACTCCATTTCCCGATCAATGGATGACTACATAACTAGATGAGGAGATTTCAATAGCATTTTCTCTTAACACATGAGGCTTGATGAGTTGATCGGCCTACACATCTTGCATTTACTGCTATATCATGAGTTACTGCTGATTTTCTTCTAACCAAATCTCAAATAGACAAGGAGAAATAACATTCATTAAAATCCAAAAAAAGGCCTACGACTTTCGCTCAAATATCTCCTCGGGGGTTTTACTAACTAAAATTCTAATTGACATCAACACCTTTACAGAAAAAAAACATATTTTCAGCATTGCTTGCTCCGCAAACGTATATGTCATGCAAAAAACCAAACTGAGAAGTAGTATGCAAACACACATAAATTCAAACCCCCAACTAGCTTGATAAGAAAATAAAACCCTCAATCTCCAAATCCCCGATTTCTAAACCAAGCGGAACTCTGTTGATAACACTATCTTTAAAATACACTATCATAACATAAGATCTCCAATCGCTAAATTGATCACTAAATCAAACCAAAACTTTACTCTTTATGCTTAATCAACTAACATAACCACAAACCCTCTCCATCTCCGGATTATCTGATGTGTATATTATTAGATGGGGAGATATTAGTAGCATCTTCTTTAAAACACTTGAGATTACGGATTAGCTTCTGACCAAATACCACAAACAAGGAGAAATAACATACAACGAAATCCAAAACAGCCTACAAGCTTTTGCTCAATATCTACTCTACCGTTTTACCAACTATGATTCTATTGACGTAAAATTTTTACTGCGAAAGACTACATATTTAATGCACACCCACTTTTTTGTATTAGTGATACATAGTCATCCCCAAATTTCTTGATTAGAAAAACCCTTTTATACGAATCAGAAAACCTCATCGCTCGCAAAACAGAACCTCCAACTATGGGGTAACAAATAGAAATAGGAAGGAAACAAACCAGGAGCCCTAGGGCGCTCGAGGAGGATCTCTTCGGTGGAGACCATGGTGAGCCTACTACCGACATCCTCATGCACAGCATCCCCAAACTTCGGCCAAGATCTACGCTCAACGGCCCGCTTACTGAGCCGAGCGTTGGCCAGCTTACGGGTGCGAGTTGTAGTGGTGATCTTAACCTTATTACCTTCATCATTGAATTTGTATTCAATCACCCTCTTGATTCCATTCTCATCGGGTCCGATTACCTGCTTGGGTGGAAGGAGAAAGTCGAGGTCCTCTCCGTCGTCCTCGTCAAGCTCTCCCCACCTGAGCTTCGCCGGCTGGGAGAGGTTCTGCGCGGTACCAAACTCTGCTCTTGACATCTCCATACCTCTGTGAGAGAGAGAGAGAGAGAGAGAGAGGATGAGGGTTTGGGGATTGGGGGTCTATTAGGTTGAGAGAGAGAGAGTAGAGAGGAGCGGTAGGCGGGTAGGGTTTTCGATATGTTTACGAATTGACGGGGGGGTCACAGAGTGAACAAAGTGACGAGCGATTTCTAGTGTTTTTTTAGCTAAACTACATCAGTGTACTTAATCATTTTATAAAAGTTAAATCTTACACTAATTTTTATTTATCTTAAACTCTCACTCACATTTCACTTAAAATGATTTTGTGAATTACATGATTATCTTTTATTTTCTTCTTCGTTTCTTCTTTCGTTTTCTTCTTCTTCTTTCTTTCTGAAATATGTATAAGTTTTATTTTCTTCTTAATTTCTGAAAAGCTTAAATTTTCATAGGTTTTTCATGTTCATAAACTTGCTGGAAATATTTATTTATTTTCTTTTTTTCTAGAACGTTATTTGAAGTGCATTTATTTTCTTTTTTCTAGAAAGCTTGGATTTTGGACGAAGAAGAAGGAGAAATTTGATGGGTTTTTGCCCAGTTTTGAGAGAGAAACCCGTAGAGAGAGAATGAGTTTTGTTAATTTTGTACTACACGATAGGGTACACTGGCGTCGTGTAACCATCGTGTAGACTACATGATGGACACACGACGTCAATGTACCCCCATTGTGTAGTCTACACGACGTCAGTGTAGTCATCGTGTAGTCTACACGTTGGTTACACAATGACTACACCACACCAGTGTACCTATCATGTAGTCTACACGATGACTACACGATGTCAGTGTAGATATCGTGTAGTCTACACGATGGATACACGAGCATCTTCTGTCAAGAATACTTTTAAAATTGAAGAATAAATTTAGTCTCAAGTATTTGAAAAATTCATTAAAAAATTTTAATGTTCCGGTCCGACAAAATTCCGGAGGGGGCAACTTTTGACTCAGGTTGAACCACGTGGCCCGTAAGATATCAAATCAAAGTTTATTTAGAGATATACATGTGCGACCGGATTTACCTGTCGCGGCCCAATTTTAGGCCCAAAAAAACTATTTTAAACACTTTGGGTACACGAGCTACACGATGACTACACGATTGGGTACACGAGTTACCTCCTAGCACTAGTGAAAAATCTGAAGTAAATTATAACATAAATTGAAGCAATTTTCCCACATCCTCAGGCTTGAAACTACTAACTTCCTCTGTCATAAAATTGCATGTTAAGAATATGAGAAATTATCGATAAAAAAAACCCACGTGAATGACATTCCAAAAATGAGCGAGAAAGAGTTAAAAAAAGTGAAACGTAGAAGAAGAACTAGAAGAAGAAATTGTTGCCCAAAAATAGGGAAAAACCCATTTCAAATCTGGTTTAGATCTATAAAAATAGGCGAAAACTCATTTCAGATCTGCTTTGTGGCTAGATCTCGTTCAGATCTGTAAAATAGGAAAAAACTCATTTTCAGATCAGGGTCAGGTCTGGGTTGTCTTCTTCGGTCGTATTCTTCGATTGCAGAGATTCGATCATCTTCTTCGTCTTCTTTGGCAAGAACGCAGATGCTGTCTTCTTTGGTTCATACATGTCTTTTTCGGGTAAAAATTCATTTTACAGAGAGAGAGAGAGAGCTTGAGCATATTTGAAAACGAAGAAGTGAAAAAAAAATGAAAAATTAAGAAGAAGGGTAAACATGTAACTTCATAAATACTTTTTTGAGTGTAAGGTGGGTCAGGGGTCAGGGTAAACAAAAATTAGTGTAGGAGTTAATTTTTACAAAATAGTTAGTCTAAGTGTATAGTTTAGCAAAAAACCCATTACTAATCTTATTATAATTTTATTGTAATTAAATTATTATGTTTGTTTGGAGTAATTCTTAACCAACAACTCTATTTTACACACAATTATATTTTATAATTTTTTTAGGTAATTGAATTGCAATAGAATATGAAAATAATATTAATTTATCATTCAATTGTAATTCTAATATCAAACACAATTACTTCTGTACCATCAAATGAAATAAAAAAACCACTTCTTTATCTCAATTTCTCTCATTTTTATTAATTTTATTAAAATTAAGGGTCAATATCATAGGACCTCCTGAACTTTGCCTCAAAATCAACTTATCGTAAACCGTTTTTTCTTCTGAATTAGTACTTCAACTTTCTTCATCCATCACTTTACCCCTACCCGTTAAATGGTTGTTAAATGGTCACATGCACGGCAAATGCCTATTTTTTTTTCTAATCTTGCTTATTTCTTCAACCTTGTAAGGTATATATCTCTCATGTTTTCCAAAAAAAAAAAAATATCCACAAATTGCATCTCACTTTTCACTAATTTGTCAAAAATTTGAAAAGAATTAACTTAACTTAATGTTATCCAAAAACATTATGTGTTATTTCACTGTATGTAACAGAGAAATATTCATTTTCTAATTATAAGAGCATTTCTCATGTAAGACCTATTGTTATATGCTATTTTTAATGGATGTATAAAATAGTTACAATATTTAATAGTAAACTAACATAACTGTCATATCATATCTTTCAATAAAATAGTTGCAATATTTATCAACAAAAATTTGAAAAGAATCAACTTAACTTAATGTTATCCAAAAACATTGTGTGTTATTTCACTGTATGTAACATGGAAATATTCATTTTCTAATTATAAGAGCATTTCTCATCTAAGACCTATTGTTATATGCTATTTTTAACGGATGTATAAAATAGTTACAATATTTAATAGTAAACCAACATAACTGTCATATCATATCCTTCAACAAAATAGTTGCAATATGTATCAACAAAATAACTGAATAATTGCCATATCCACTTGCTTTAACATATCCTTCAACAAAATCAAAAGCCTATTTCATCATTTTCATTTACCATAAAAAAGCTTTCATTGCACATAATTTTCATCTACCATGTCATATGCTTCAAAATATAGTTCACAAAAAAAAATACATTCTAAATAGTTCACAAAAAAAATTGTTCTAAATATAGTTCACAAAAAATAAGACATTTTAAAATGGATCATCTCCTTCCTCTTCCTCTTCCTCTCCTCCTTGTGGTGGATTTGTGAGATTATCGTTGTACATCTTGTCTAGGTTGAGTTTATTCACTATATGTAAGAACTTGATTTAACAAAATAGTAAAAATCAGTCTCAAAGTCCTAATTCAAGTAGCAAAAAACAGTAGCAAAACATCCCGATTCTCTTAGGTTCCTCTTTTTCATCATGAATGCACACAATAGCATGTGCCATCTATTAATCCTTGTGCACATGGTATTGTGTGCATGTATGATGAAAAAGAGGAACCTAAGAGATATGTGGATGAGGTGTACAACAAAGAAAGGTATTTGAAGGCATATCAGTGCCTCATTAAACATGTCCCATCTGATGATCAATGGGACACTGTCCCATCTGATGATCAATGGGACACTCTAGAGAGGGATAAGCCCAGCAGGCCACCTATTGTGCATAGACAGCCTAGCAAACCAAGGAAAAATTGAAGGCTACAAGAAGGAGAAATATTGTCCCACAACGCTACTAGAGCATCTGGTAGGGGGAGAGAGATAAAGTGTGATAACTGTAATCGAGCGGGCCACAGTGCAAGGTCCTGCAAACAACCTGTCAACTCCAGCAGAAAGAAAAAGAGAAACAGACAACGGTCCCAAACAATAAGTTTTATTAATTATGTATTGTCATTTATAAAATTGGGTTGTTTTGTTATTATTTTTTGCTACTTGAATTGGGACTTTGAGACTGATTTTTACTATTTTGTTAAATCAGGTTCTTACATATAGCCAAGATGTATAACGATTATCTCACAATTCCACAACAGGGAGGAGAGGAAAAGGAAGAGGAAAGAGATGATCAATTTAGAATGTCTTGTTTTTGTCAACTATATTTTGAAGCATATGATATGGTAGATGGAAAAGATATGCTATTAAAACTTTTTCGTGGTTGATGGAAAAGATGAAATGGACTTTTGATTTTGTTGAAGGATATGATAAGACAGGTGGATATGACAATCATTGAATTATTTTGTGATAAATATTGTAACTATTTTGTTGAAGGATATAATATGACAGTTATGTTGGTTTACTTTTAAATATTGCATCAATTTTATACATACATTAAAAGCAACATATAATAATAGGTCTTACATGAGAAATGCTATACTATTCTACTAGTTTCTGGTTTCTCTTCATAAGTGAGGTCATCACGAACTTGCAGAGGTTCAAAATCAATGACATGCGCTGGATCCGGCATGTACTTGCAAAGCATTGAGACATGAAACACATTATGAACACCTGAAAGAGCTAGTGGTAAAGTAAGTTGGTAGAACAAATGACCGATACGATCGAATATCTCAAAACGACTGATAAATCTGAGATTTAGCTTTCCCTTACGACCAAAACGTATAACACCCTTCATTGGCACAACCTTGAGAAATATGTGATCACCCACTTCAAATTCAAGGTCATTTCTCCTAACATATGCATAACTCTTTTGCCTACTCTGTGCGGTCGTCATTTTATCCCTGATTTTCTGAATAGATTCATTCATAGACTGAACCAAGTCAAGGCCCAAAAGCTTCCGTTCGCCAACTTCATCCTAGTAAACTGGTTATCGGGCATAGTGCCTTCAAAGCATGTGTTTAGACATTTTTAATTTAAAATTAGTGAAATTATATTTTTCTTATAATTGTTCTTTTAAATTATTGTTGAATAATTTATGTAAATATCTTAAAACTCCATATTCATTAATGAGACTATGATCTTGAATAAGTACAGGAGGATTAAGATCATAGATAATGAATAAAATTATCAGCAGCGTATTAAAGTATGAAATCTTTAATGAATGGTTGCTAGTACGGTTCACTAACATTATGAATGCATGTGATCTAGGTCCGGATCCTTGATGTGGATATAATGATACTTTTTATAATAAAATTATATATGACAGGACCAATGTAGATTAATATCTTTACTAACTTGTCGTTTATCATAAAAATTTAATACACATCAATCTGATAATCATATGTCGATCAGTCTAAATCCTGAATAGTCATGAACTCCTATGCATGTCTACTGGATCTTTTGATTCACTCATTAAGGTTTATTTGTAAAACATGATAGTGACTTTTGTTTTGGAGATTCGGTGATATGGATAGTTGGGCAAAGATCTTACAAGATTTAAAATTCCAGATTTCCTAACGGATCATATATTAGTTCTTTTAAGTGTTAATTCTAGAACTGAATGGTTATTGAGCTTATATTTATAATACGATTATAAATTAGTCATTTACTAGTGAATTAATTGTACTTAAAGATCAATAGATAATTAGAAGGGTAAAATGGTAATTTTGATCATATCTAATTTATGAACTAGAGGACAGAGGTACATGAAATGATTATATCAATGGATTACATGAGAATACTCTTTAAATACATTATGTAATCTCTAAGAGTGCAATTCCATTTTTATAGTAGAGTAATAATGAAATTAATAAATAAAATTATTTAATTGAAGAGTTTAATTAATAATATTGTTTATTGGAGCTTAGGCTTATGAGTCTATGGTTCCTAAGTCACCTATGTACTACGCACTCTAGGTGTAAATATTTCAAAATATGAGAAAAGGACTGACTTACAAATTGAATTATATTTCTGGAGTAAGTATATAATTTTGAGATAATTATGTATAATTAATTAATTGAATTATTTAATGTAATTTTTGGAAATTATCATTAAATAATATTATCGATAATTTTTTTGTTAATTGATAAGTGATACAAAATATATAATTTATGAAATTAGATAATGTTTAATTATTATGAGATAATAATTCAAATTTTGAATCAACTAAATTTGTTGTTTGAACTAACAGATAAACTAATTGATAGGGATGATAAGATAAGTTAATTTTTGAATGAACTAATATCTAGATATTTATTATATTAAAATAAATAATAAATTTACAGAAATTACCACGTGACATGTTGGACTGCCACATGTCAATCACTGATTTTGAATCAGATTGATATGGATTATTGTAGTGTCACGTGGAACTACTGTAGCAGGTGACACATTGTAGTGCCTCATGACACTACCGTGGTGCCGTGAAACTATAGTGCCGTGAGGCACTGTGACTCCTCACGACACGGCACTGCATGTTGTATGATTATAGTGAGTCCCATTTCAATTGTACATCTATAATTAATTTATTATTTTATGTAAATCCCAAAAAACTCTGATAAGCCATTATCTAGAAAATGTATTGATACTATTTTATTGGTTTTAGTGTGCGAATAACAAAGTTGCAATCAGGGGTGAAACTCTCTGAGATTAAAAGTTAATAAAAAAGCTTTGTGAAGAACTTTTATTGTTTTTCGATCATATTTTTGTCACATAAAAATTTAATCCTTCTAAAAAATTTCTAAATCTCATGTGCTGAGTACATCTAGAGACAGAGAAATGACCGTAAAATATGTTACACTCACAAAGTCACAATTAAGTTTTGAGTGAATAATTTTGACTTGACCAAATAAACTATACCTTATTATTAAAAGAGAAAATATGAGATATTTTGAGGTTTAATTAATAAGGATGAGAATGTCTCATAGACAGTCTAAAACTAATTTGATCGACCCTAAGGCAACACATTAATTGTTAGGTTGTCTTATCGTGGATTAGTAAACGTTAAATTTATGTGTTTAATATGTTACATTCATGCATCACGTTTATTTTTCAAATTCTTGATATTTATTTCAATTATATTGAATTATGTATGTTTTGTTTTTCAGTTATAATTATGTCTACCATGGGCAACCCTATTACTGCTTTACTAGCACTTAAGAAATCAAATGGTGGTAATTTTATAAGATGGAAGTCAAATTTAAACTTGATGTTAATTTGTGAGAACCACAAATTTGTTCTTACTAAGAATGTCCTGAGAAGCCCACTGCCAATGCCCCTAAGAATGTTAGGGACAAGTTTGATGCTTGGATTCAATCCAACAACAAAGCTAAGTGTTACATGCTTGTGAGCATGAATGGTGTTCTGAAAACCAAGCATGAAAGAATGGAAACTGCCTATGAGATTTTAGAATCTTTACAGGTGATGTTTGGGTAACAGTCTGATCAAAGTCATCATGAGGCTACTAGGAGCTACATGACAACCAAGATGAAGAAAAGTACTTATGTGCGTAAACATGTTTTGAACATGATCAATATAATGCATGAGGTAGAAGTACACGGGGCTACCATTGATGAGCAAACTTAAGTCAGCATTATACAGTTTGAATTGCTCACACCTGCTTTTTCTGCGTTCACCACCAACTATGTTATGAACAAGTTGAAATTTAACATGACCCAATTGTTGAATGAACTACAGACTTTTGAGTCACTCAATAAGAGTATGACCAAAGAGGGCGAGGTAAATGTTGTTGAGAAAAAGGAAGAAGAAAAATGGTAATGACAAGAGTAAGAACAAAAGAGGAAATAAAGCCAAAAAGTCACCCAAGGCTAAGAAGAACAAAGGTGACATCAAACCCAAGGGAAAGTGTTTCCACTATGGAGTTGAATATCAGTGGAAGAGAACAAGTATCTCTCCGAGCTGAATAAGAAAGGTAAATGTGATTTACTTGTATTTAAAGCTTGTTTGGTGGAATATGATTCGTCATCTTGGATTATAGATTCAGGAGCCACTAACCATGTATGTTCTTATTTGCAAATTCTTGATTCTTCATGGGAGCTTGCTGATGATGATGTGATAATGAGAGTTGGTAGCAGTGCGCTCGTGTCAGCAAAGTATTGAGGACTATCCGTTTAAGCTTTGGAAATAATTTTCTTGTTTTGAACAATGTTTATTTTATTCCTATTTTTTTCAAGAAATTTGATTTCTTTATTGTTACTGCATGAACAATGATTTGATATTTCTTTTATTAATAATCATTTTATGATTTCAAAGAATGGATTCAATATTTGTCATGCAAAAGTTTCAAACAGACTGTATGCTTCAACAGATTGAATGTGCGTTGAATAATTCAGAATTGTTTAAAGTTATTAAATCCTAAAAATAACAAATGACAAAGAGTTTCTCATGATGATGACGCGTATCTATGACATCTTAGATTGTGACATATTAATCTAGAGAAATTCAACCGGTTAAAAAGATATGGTGCTTTTAGAGAACTAAAAGTTTGGACTCTTCCTGTTTATGAATCTTGTCTATAGGGTAAAATGACCAACAAACCTTTCTCTGGAAAGCGTCAAAGAGCCAAAGAACTACTTGAGCTAGTACATAGTGCTGTCTGTAGACTGATCAATGTACAAGCTAGAGGTGGGCGTGAGTATTTCGTCACATTTATTAACGATTACTCTATATATGGTTACACTTACTTAATGTATAGAATGATTGAAACTTTTGCAAAATTTAAAGACTTCAAAGCCTAAGCTGAAAAACAATTAGGTAAATATTTGAAAACATTTCAATCAGATCGATGTGATGAATACTTGGATTTAGAATTCAAGAATTACCTGTTGGAGTATAGCATTTTATCTCAAGTCATAGCATCTAAAATGCCACAACAAAATGGTGTTTCAGAAAGGAGAAACCGAACTCTATTGGATATGTTAGGTCGATGTTAAGCTATTCATGACTATCACTCACATTCAAGGGATATGCACTTCAAACGGAAACCTACATTTTGAATGTAGCGCCTTCTAAGTTTGTAAGTAAGACAACTTTAGAGTTATGGAATAACTCCAAACCTAGTTTGCGTCATTTTCGTAAGACCTAAGATTGGAAATTTAGACTCAATGTATGAAGTGTGTATATTTGTTAGCTATGTTTAAGAAATAAGAGGTGGGTACTTTTATATTCGCAATGATCAAAAGGTCTTTGTATCGACAAATGCCACTTTTCATGAACACGACTATATGAAAAACTACAAACCTCAGAGCAAAGTAATTCTCGATGAATTAGGATCTAATGAAATCAGACCACCTTTATCATTAATTGATAAATGAAAATGGTGCAACGTCATAGTAGGAGGGTTGTAAGATAAACTATTCATTCTAAATTAGAGGCACATATCCTAATGTCTGACACTGATAAAGACAATTTATTAAATTCTAAAGAGGCGAAGAAAGATCCTGAAAAGGAGAAATGACAAGATGCCATGAACCAAGAAATGGAATCGATTATTCCAATTTTTTCTGGGAACTTATAGATCCACCTGAAGATGTTAGGCCCGTTGGATGTAAATGAATTTTTAAGAAGTAAAGAGGTGTAGATGGGAAAGTAGAGACTTTCAAGGCACGACTGTTAGTCAAAGGCTATACACAAAGGGAAGAAGTCGATTATGAAGAGACATTCTCTCTCGTTATCATGCTAAAATCTATTCACATCCTTTTATCCATAGCCACTAGTTTGGACTATGAAATATGGAAAATGGATGTGAAGACAGTTTTTCCAAATGACTCTCTTGAAAAAAACATCTATACGAGGCAATCAGAAGGGTTCGTGAAATAGGGGCAAGATCATAAAGTATGCAAGTTGCTTAAATCCATTTATGGATTGAAGCAAACATCTAGATCTAGGAACCTTACATTTGGTGAAATTATTAAATCATGGCTTTGAGATTTTTTTTATGAAGCTTATGTTTATAAAGACATCAAAAATAAGATAGTGATTTTCTTAATTCTTTATGTAGACAATACTCTACTAATTGGGAATGATGTAGAAATTTTGTCGAAAGTAAACAAGTGGTTAGCTGAGAAATTTCAAATGAAAGATTTGGGAGATGCGAACTATGTTCTAGGCATCCAAATCTTAAGAGATAGAAAGAACAAGCTCTTACACTTTCTGATGCATCTTATATTGATAAGGAGCTGGAGAGATTCTCTATAAAATTTCCAATGGATATAGTGGTTCTGAATCAGATAAGGATGGTCGAAAGTTGACCTTTGGATCGTACACTGAGGTGATCTAACTATTATGGAGATAACGTTAGATCAGATCCTAGCCGACCCATTTACCAAGATACGTCCTGCAAAGTTGTTTAAGGGTCATGTGCGATATATGGGGCTGAGAGAGATGCCACATTTACTTTAGGGCAAGTGGAAGATTATTGGGCATGGTGCCCTTAAAACATGTGTTTAGACATTTTTAATATGAAATTAATGAAATTACATTTTTCTTATAATTATTTTTTAAAATTATTAATGAATAATTTATGTAAATATTTGAAAATTCCATATTCATTAATGAGACTATGATCTCGTATAAGTATGAGATGATTAATGTCGTAGATAACGAATAAAGTTGTCAGCAACATGTTAAAGTATGAAATCTTTGATGAATGGTTGTTAGTACGATTCACTAAAAAATATGAATGCATGTGATCTAGATCTGGATCATTGATGTGGATAGATATATTAGTGAAAATACTTTATATAATAAGATTATATATGACAAGACCGATGTGAATTAATATCTTTATTAACTTACCGTTTATCAAAAGATTTAATACACTTCAATCTAATAATCATAAAATCAGTCTAAATCTTGAGTAGTCATGAACTTTTATATATGTCTACTGGATCTTTTGATTCACTCGTTAAGGTTTGTTTGTAAAACGAGTTAGTGACTTTTGTTTTAGAGTTTCAGTGATATTGATGGTTGGGAACATGATCTTACAAGATTTGAAATCCAAGATTTCCTTATGAATCGTATATTGGTTCTCTTAACTGTTAATTTTGGAATTGAATGGTTATTGAACTCAAATTTATAATACGATTATAAATTAGTCATTTGCTAGTGAATTAATGATACTTAAGGATCAAGAAGTAATTAAAAGAGTAAAATGGTAATTTTGATCAACTCTAATTTATGAACTATATGAAATGATTATATCAATGGATTACACGAGAATTCTGTAAATACGTTCTATAATCTGTAAGGGTGCAATTTCATATTTATAGTGGAGTAATAATGGATTTGATAAATAATATTATTTAATTGATGTGTTTAATTAATAATCTGATTTATTAGAGTTTAGGATTATGTGTCCATGATCCCCAAGTCACTTTTATACTGCACAATTTCGGGTGTGAATATTTCAAGACATGAGAAAATGACTGACTTGCAAAAGAAATTATATTTCTAGGGTAAATATATAATTATGAGATATTTATGTATGATTAATTAATTAAAAATTATTTAATGTAATTTTAAGAAATTTTCATTAAATAATAATATCGATTAATTTTGTGTTAATCGATAATTGAGATAAAATATTTAATTTATAAAATTAGATAATGTTTAATTATTATGAGATAATAATTCAGATTTTGAATTTTGACGTGTCACACTGCAGTGGCATGTGGCAGTACAGTGTGACGTGTCACACTGCAGTGCCGTGTCACACTGCATTGTTGTACAATTGCAGTGGCTCCACTTCAATTGCACAATTGTAATTAATTTATTATTTTATGTAATTCCTTAAAAAATCTGATATGCCATTATCTAGAAAATATAATGATATTATTCTATTGGCTTGAATATGCTAATAACAGAGTTACAATCAGTAGTAAAGTCTTTGAGATTAAAAGTTAATAAAAAACTTTGTAAAGAACTTTTAATCATTTTTCGATTAGAGTTTTGTCTCACAAACTAATTATTCTCGAAATCTCTAGATTTCATGTGCTTAGTACATCTAGAGACAGAAAAAGTGTTCTTGATATATTCTACATGCGCACACACGTCCTAGTGTGTTTGGGGATTGTCTTGAGAGATCATGGTGTGGATCTCGAAGTCTATCGTTTGTGAGATAGCAATATCGTTGTATTGTAAGTACGTTTGATTATATTACAAGAGATATATTTTATATACATGTATATCTTTGATTTAATATATAAATATATAATGGATCCGAACTGAAAAGTGTTTTTGCAATTAAAAAGATTTCATCTTTGGGATCGTTTATTGTTTTATAAGAAAATTTAAAATACCACCACGCCTTCCGCTGCGCGTCGCAACTTTTTCCCATAAAGTATCTCAAATGGAGCCATATCAATCGTTGCTTGGTAACTGTTATTGTATGCAAACGCCATGAGTGCCAACTGTGCATCCCAACTACCAGAGAAATATAACACGCAAGCTCGAAGCATATCCTCTGGCGTCTGGATCATATGCTCAGATTGCCCATTAGATTACAGATGGAAAGCTGTACTAAAATTCAATTGAGTACCCAAAGCTTTCTGTAGACTCCGCCAAAAGTTTGATGTGAGCAGTGGATCTTGGTCTGATATTATAGATGTTGGAACCCCATGAAGTCGAACAGTCTCTTGGATGTACCATCAACTAAAAATGTAGTTTTTCCAGGCAAAAAATGTGCAAACTTGGTAAGATGATTCACCACAACCGAAATGGAGTTATAACCTTTTATCGCCTTTGGTATCCCTGAAATAAAATATATAGTCACATGCTCCCACTTCCATTTGGGAATACTTAATGGTTGCAAGACTCCAAATGGTCGCTGTCTCTGGGCCTTGATCTGCTGACAGACCAAACACTTACTAACAAACCCAACGATATCATGCTTCATACCATTCCACCAATAATGTAACTTTAAATTATGATAAATCTTAGTACCGCTAGGGTGTACTGTATATGGGGAAATACGAGCCTCTGTGAGTAATTCTTATCTAATGACCGTGTCTTTCGGAACACAAAGCCTCCCATGAAAATAAAGAGTTGAATCATTACCAACATCAAACCCTTGTCTTTTTTCTGAACCCACTTCACTACGAAACAGAAGCAAGTCACAGTCTAAGTTGTGTGCATCGATAATACGTTGTTGTAATGACGGTTGAACTTGAGCTGAGTTAGCTTTACTGTAGTGTCTTTCAGCAAGACCTGAATCTCGACATGTTCAAAATCTATCAAGATATGCTTTTGAGACGTAATAAAAGCTATTGAATGAGCTGATTTTCGACTTAAGGCATCAGCCACTAATTTGCCTTTCCTAGGTTATAAATGATCTCACAGTCATAATCCTTCACCAGTTCTAAACAACAGCGTTGCCCCATGTTAAGCTCTTTCTAAGTAAAAAGTACTTGAGACTCTTATGATTCTTGTAAATTTGACACTTATAACCATATAAGTAATGTCTCCAAACCTTGAGGGAAAATATAACTATAGCCAACTCCAAATCACGCGTAGGATATTTATTTTCATAAGGCTTGAGTTGACGAGAAGCATATGCTATGACCTTTCCATGTTGCATCAAAACATAACCCAAACCTCTCTTGGAAGCATCACTGTAAATCACAAAATCGCTCTTACCATCTGGAATGGTCAATACTGGTGCTGACATTAATTTTTGTTGAAGGCTTTGAAAACATTTCTCGCATTTAGTTGTCCAAGTAAAGGTGACATTCTTCCTGGTCAACTGAGTAAGCGGAACATCGATCATTGCAAAACCTTCAACGAACCTCCTGTAATAACCTGCTAGACCTAGAAAATTATGAACTTCCCCAACATTTGTAGATTGAAGCCAGTTAACCACTGCTTCAAACTTAGACGAGTCAATGGACATTCCATCTCGAGATACCACATGACTAAGGAATGATACTTTCTGAAGCCAAAACTCACACTTATAGAATTTGGCATATAATCGGTGTGCTCTTAATGCTTGCAAAACAATCATAAGGTGATCTATATGCTTAGCCTCTGATCTAGAGTGCATCAGAATATCATCAATAAAGACAATAAAAAAGAATCCAAGTACTCTTTGAACACCATGTTCATTAAATCCATCAAGGTTATCATATCATTAGTTAATCCAAATGACATCACTACAAACTCATAGTGGCTGTAACGAGTACAGAATGTTTATCTTAGGAATATCCTCATCTCAAATCCTGAGCTGATGGTAAATTAATCTCAAATCCTCATCAATGCATGGTAACATACAATTATTCTTGATAGTGACTCTATTAAACTCCATGTAGTCAATGCATAGCCTATAAAATATTTTGTTGACCATATTTTCAATAAGAATTAGATAAGCTATATCAGATTCTATATAACTGATTGAATGCCTATAAATAGAGGCTCATTGTAACTTCAAAGGGACTCTCAAGACACACAAGAAAGAAGCACAACATGTAGCTTGCATTAGCCTTGTAAACCTTTTCTCTATAATGAAAATACTATCAAAAGCTTCCCGTGATTTTTCTCATCAAAGGTTTTCTATGTAAATTATGGTGTTTATTACTTCTTTCTATTTAATCTTCATTGTTCCATTATCTTGTAGGAAATTCACTACCAATTCTCCAAATCATGAATTTTTTCCTTTACAGAGGTGATGGTTTGGAGGATGATCTGACATTCTGTCATAACGATTGGACCCATTGGGCGCTACTTTCGGCGGGCAATGATGGCCTTATGCTTGGGATTATTTAAGCTCTCTTTGTGCACCCCATTCATGCTTTTACATGTGCTCAGGTTCGTGCAACTTGAGCATCCTCGGTACTGATCAAGTGAGGTCTGTTCTTTTCCTCCAAAACTCTCCTTTATCGGGGGCTCCTCTTTACACGTGTCATTGAGTCATTGGCGAAGGATAGTTTGAAGAATCAGATTCTAGAGCTTATTGATTTACATTTAGGGAAGTTGTTGGTGAAATATCTTGGTATTCCTCTCATCTCTTCCAAACTGGGTAGAGTCGATTGTACTATTCTGGATGTTAAGCTTAGCTATAGAATGAAGCATTAGATTCTAAAGCTTATTGATTTTTATTTAGGGAAGTTGTTGGTGAAATATCTTGGTGTTCCTCTAATATCTTCCAAAATGAGTAGAGTTAATTGCACTATTCTAGTTCTTAAGCTTAGCTACAGAATGAAGCAGTTGAAGAACAAGTATTTAACTTTTGCTGGTCATTTACAACTTGTGAAATCTATTTTTTTTGCTGTTTAGGGGTATTGGTCCAATATTTGTATCCTTTCTAAAAGGATTGTAAAGGAAGTTAATTTATAATCTTATTTTAAATTTGAGCTCAATAACCATTCATTTCCAGAATTAACACTTAAAAGAACCAATATACGATCTATTAGGAAAGTCTAGATTTAAATCGTGTAAGATCATATCCCCAGCCATCCACATCACAGAATCTCCAAAACAACCAGCCTGATTAACAAACAGATCTTAACGAGTGAATCAAAAGATCCAGTAGACATGCATAAGAGTTTATGACTACTCAGGATTCATACTAATCTATATATGATCATTGAGTTGATGTGTATTAAATATTTATGATAAACGACATGTTAATAAAAATATTAATTCACATCAGTCCTGTCATATATAATCTTGTCATATAAAGTATCTTCACTAAGATGTCTATCCATATCAATGATCCGGATCTAGATCACATGCATTCATAATGCTTAGGGAACCGTACTAGCAACCATTCATTAAAGATTCCATACTTTAATATATTGCTGATAAATTTATACATTATCTGTGATCTTAATCCTCACGTACTAATACAAGATCAAAATCTCATTAATGAATATGAAATTTTTAGATATTTATATAAATTATTTAACAATAATTCAATATAACAATTATAATAAAAATGTAATTCTTTTTAAATTTCATATCAAAATGTCAATACACATGCTTTGAGGGCAATAACCCCCAATAATCTCCCACTTACCCTAAAGCCTATCTCTTAATCCCTCAAATGACTTCGCAGGAAGTGTCTTTGTAAAAGAATCAGCCAGGTTCTGTTCCCATGCTATCTTCATAACTGTCACATCCCCTTGATGCATGATCTCTATTACAAGATAATGTTTCCTCTCTATGTGCTTGCACCTCTTATGACTCGTCGGTTCCTTGGAATTCACTACCACCCCACTGTCATCACAGTCCATGATCAATGATTTGTCCATATCTGGAATTACTTTCAGATCAGAATAGAACTTTCTAAGTCATACCGCCTCTTTCGCACTTCACAAGCTGCTATATATTCGGCTTTAATAGTGGAATCTACAATGAATAAACAAGCATATAGTTTCTCATTCTCCTAAGATACTTGAGAATGTGCGTTACTGCAATTGAGTGTTCTGAACCTAGATTCGATTGATAATGACTGAGAAACATAGGGAATCTTTCTCATACCTCTTTATCCTGAGGTGTCTTAAGACATTGTTCCTTGAAGAGGACAATTCCATGTCTGGTCGGTTGTTGACCTTTCCTGAAATTCTTCATAAAGAATCTTTCCAGCACTTTATCAATATAAGATGCCTGAGAAAGTGTCAAAAACTTATTCTTTATATTCCCTTAGAATTTGGATGACTAGAATATGACTCACTTCTCCCAAATCTTTCATTTGACGTCTATTTGCTATATCTAATATTCAAATTAGCAGCTATGGACAAAAGGATGTGAATGGATTTTAGTATGGCCACACGGGAGAATGTCTCTTCATAATCAACTCACTCCTTTTGTGTATAGCCCTTGGCTACTAACTATGCCTTGAGAGTCTCCACTTTTCCACATGCACCTCTTTTCTTCTTAAAGATCCATTTACATCCAATGGACCTCAGGTCTTCAGGTGAATCTATAATTTTCTAGACGGAATTGGAATACATTGATTCCATTTCCTGGTTCATGGCATCTTGCCATTTCTTCTCTTTAGGATCATCCATTACTTCTTCATAAGATAATGGATCATCCTTATTAGTGTCTGGCACTAGGACATGTGCCTTTAGTTCGTAGCGAACTGGTTGTCTCATAACCTTCTCATTACGACGTTGCGCCAGGGTTTCCTTTGCAAGAACTGTGGTTTCTCTGGTTTGTTTTTTATCAGTAAAAATTGAAAGTGGTCTGATCTCATCAATCACTAATTTCTCGAGAGTTACTTTGCTAAGAGGTTTGTAGTTTGCATATAGTCATGCTTAAGAAAGGTTGCATTTATCGACACAAACACCTTTTGATCATTGTGACTATAAAAGTACCCACCTCTAGTCTTTAGAGAATAATCAACGAATATGCATACCTCAGATGTTGAGTCTAACTTTCTAGTATTGGGTTTATGAACATGAACTGGACACCCTCATATACGAAAATGATGTAAACTAGGTTTGAGGCCATTCCATAACTCTAAAAGCGTCTTGCTTACAAACTTAGGTTGGCACTACATTCAAAATGTAAGTTGTGTGTGTAGTACATCTCCCCAAAATATAAGTGACAATGATGAGTAATTTAACATCAACCTAACAATATCCAATAAGGTTCGGTTTCTTCTCTCTGCAACACCATTTTGCTGTGGTGTTCCAGGTGCTGTAAGTTTGGATAGGATTCTACACTCCAGCAAATAATCCTTGAATCCTAAATCCAAGAATTCACCACCTTGATCAGATTCTACACTCCACCTAATTGCTTTTCAGCTTCAGCCTTGAAGTCTTTAAGCTTTTCAAAAGTTTCAGACTTTCGATGCATTAGATAACTATAACCATATCTCGAGTAGTCGTCAATGAAATACTCATACCCACCTCTAGCATGTACATTGATTGGTCCATAGACATCACTATGTACTAACTCAAGCTGTTCCTAGGCTCTTTGGCCCTTTCCTGTGAAATGTCTCTTGGTCATATTTACCCTCTAGACAAAATTCACAGACAGGATAGGTTCCAACTTTTAGCCCTCTCAAAACATTATGCTTTGTTAACTTGTTTAACCTATATAAATTAATATATCTCAACCTAAGATGCCATAAATATGTGTTATCATCATGAGAAACTCTTTATCGTTTGTTATTTTTAGGTTTTGCTACTTTAAATAATTTCAAATTATTTAACGCGCGCTCACTCGGTTTAAGCATATACAGTTCGTTTATGATTTTAGCAAGACAGATATCGAATCCATTCTTAAAAATAATAAACAATTTATTACTGAATGAAACTTTGAATAACTGTTCTTGCAAGAATGAAAAAGAAATCAAATTACTCAAAAAACCAGAAATATAATAAACATCATTCAAAACTAAGTAATTATATCTAAAAAGTAAACGAACTATCCCTAATGTTTTAGCTGACATTAGCGCACCATTGCCAACTCTCAAAATGACCTCACCATCAGCTAGCTCCCATGACAAATCAAACATCTGCAAAGAAGAACATACATGGTTGGTGGCTCCTGAATCAAGTATCCAGGATGACAAATCATATTCCACTAAACAAACTTCAAGTACAAGTAAATCATATTTACCTTTCTTTTTCAGCTTAGAAAGATACTTGTTATAGTTTCTCTTCTAATGACCTTCAACCTCACAGTGGAAACTCTTTCCTTTAGGCTTGCTGTCTTTCTTGTTGTTCTTGGCTTTCGGAGATGTCTTGACTTTCTTTTCTCTTTTCTTCTTATTGTTGTCCTTACCATTGTTCTTCTTCCTTTTCTGTTCTTAACAATATTGGAAGAAGATTTTTGCTCGACAACATTCGCCTCGCCCTTTTTGGTCATTCTAAGGTTGAGTGAGTTAAAAGTCTGCTGTTCATTCAACAATTAAGTCATAAAATAATGTTGAATTGCAACTTGTTCATAACATAATTGATTGCAAACGCTGAAAAATCTGGTGTGATTGACTCTAATATGATGCTAACTTGAGTCCGCTCATCAATGGTCTCCCCATGTACTTTTATCTTTTGCATTAATGTTCAAAACATGTTCTCGAACAGAAGTATCCTTCCTCTTCTTAGTTATCATATAGCACTTAGTGGCCTCATGACAACTTTGATCTGACTGCTGCCCAAACATTTCCTATAAAGATTCCATAATGTCATAGGCAGTCTCCATGCTTTCATGCTTGGTTCTCAGACCATCATTATTGCGCACAAACATGTAGCGCTTTGCCTTATTATTTGATATGATCCAAGCATCACCTAACATTCTTAGGGGTGTTAGCAGTAAGAACAAACTTATGGTTCTCACAAATCAGTATTAAGTTCATATTTGATTTCCAACGTACGAAATTATCACCATTCAATTTCTCAAGAGCGAGTAAAGCAGTAACAGGGTTGCCCATGGTAGACATAATATCGATAACTAAAATTTAAAACATACATGATGTAATATAATTGATAAATATCTAAAATTTGAAAAGTAAACGTGATTCATAAATGTAATCGTAATAAACACATAATTTTTACATTTACTAATCACGATAAAATAACCCAACGATTAATGTACCACTTTAGGGTCGGTCAGATTAACCTCAGACTGGTTATGAGACATTTTCATCCTTATTAATTAAAATTTAAAATATCTCATATTTTTCCTTTTAACAATAAGACATCGCTTGTTCGATCAAGTCACAACTATCCACATGAAAGCTTAATTTTGATTTTGTGTGTGTAACCCATCATTTCATATTTCATGACTTCATTTAAAATATGCCACTTTAGGATCAGTCAAAACTAAACTACATCACTTCCTCCTATCTTCTTAAGAAGTCCAACCTTGGTATTGATACTGCTCGAAACCTTCTTTAGGGGGATGAAAACAAATCCATCTCAAGGCCTTCACTGCACATCACGGTATTGTACTATGATGGAGGCCATATGTTACGTTGACATGTCAACTTTCTCCCACTCACTATTTTAGGATAATGTGTTTCTATTTTAACTAATCAATTAATTTCAAATTAATTACTAGTTAAAATAATAATCCTATGAATATTTAATTATCAGTTAATCTAATCTCATTGGTCTAAGTTCATTTAACAATTTGAAGCGCCTAAATCATAATTAGGTGAACTTAGATTAACTAATTAATTATATTCATCTAACTTTAATAATTTTTTTTTACTAAAATCGGTTAAACTAAAGGTTACTATAGCTTTTAGTGTGGTGTGATTACCATGTTTTAACTAGTTAAAACCTAACAATTTACATGTAATTGATTTCATAAAGCAATACAAATAAACATATTAGGACAATCCTAATAAATCATGTTTCTACAGATGAGATGCATGATTAAATAAAACTGTATGAGATTTTCATGTATGACATGTGATCGACTAATGCATGAACATGTTATCAAACATAACAATATAACAATTAAATAAAATAATAATGGACCGAGTGACTATTGGGTATTTCTAAATTACAACCCTTATAATAAAAAAAATAAAACTATAAAACGGATTTCAAGAATACAGATTTTCCAAATATTGCATTCTCCTCCTGATGTTCATCTTCATAATCTTCAAGCTTTGAACGAAACCCTTTTTAATTAAAAAACTATTTTTCTTAATTAAAAAAATTTCTATAATTATCCATTTTAATATAGTTGATTTTGACTTAGTCAAGTAAATATTTTATTTAATTTGGTCAAACTTGGGTCAAACTAAATCAACCCATTAATTTTAAATTTTCATAAAATAAAAAATTAATAAATAATTTTAAAATTACGTTAATTTTAAAATTTAAATGGATAATCAAAAGAGTTTGAGTTTTAATGAATCACGTAGGTGATAAAGTTGGTTGCATGATTTATTGGAAACTTTCCTAAAACGTGACAACAGTTGTCATGGACGATTTGACTCTTCGATCGCCACCTATCACCATCGATGCCTGT
Organism: Datisca glomerata; assembly: GCA_003255025.1. NCBI lineage: Eukaryota > Viridiplantae > Streptophyta > Magnoliopsida > Cucurbitales > Datiscaceae > Datisca > Datisca glomerata. The sequence goes on along the minus strand of QANY01004517.1, from coordinate 675,835 downwards.
CTCACCGCCGACAGCCGCCTGCCGTGCTGGACAACCACTATTCACCGTCAGCACTGTTCACCTCCGTCGGAACAGTAAATTTCTAGCGTGAACAATGTTTTCATGGATGAACAGTATTTTTACAGATTAACAGTGTTTTCGTGTGAGTGTACAATACTGTAGTGTCACATGTCACTGCAGTGTGCCTGAGCCAGCACAGTGCCTCACGGAACCACTGTAGTGTCATGTGGCACTATAGTGTTGCACATTCACTATTGTGGTGCCACGTGGCACCACAATAGTCCATGTATTTCTAATACTCTATCAGTGATTGACACGTGGTAATTACTCTGAATTACATATTTATTTTAATTAGATAATTATCTAGATATCAATTAATTCAAAATTAACATATCTCATTATCCCTGTCAGCCAACTTATCTGTTATTTCACAAATAACAGATTTAGTTGATTTAAATTATTATCTAATAATAATTTCATTAGCTAATTTTACAAATTAGATATTCCGTCTCACTTATCGATAATTATTTATATATTTATAATTTCTGAAAATTATATTTAGATATATAAATAATTTAATAGATTAATTCTTAATTAATTAACCGCACATAATTATCTCATAATTATGTACTTGCCCAAAATAATTTTTTTTGCAAGTTAGTCCTTTACTCATGTCCTGAAATATTCACACCCTAGACATCGTATTATAGAGGTGACTTGGGGACCATGGACCTATAAAATCCAAAACTCCAATAAACCAGATTATTAATTAAACTATTTAATTAAATAATCTTATTTATTAATTTCATTATTACTCCATTATAAATATGAAATTGCACTCTTAGAGATTATAGAATGTATTTACACAATATTCTCATGTATTCCACTGACATAATCATTTCATGTAGTTCTGTCCTCCAATTATTGGCTCGTAAATTAGAACTGGTCAAAATTATCATTTTACCCTTCTAATTACCTCTTGATCCTTAAGTACGATTAATCCACTAGTGAATGACTAATTTATAATCTTATTATAAATTTGAGCTCTGTAACCATTCAGTTTCAGAATTAACACTTAAAGGAATCAATATACGATCTGTTAGGAAAATTTATATTTTAAATCTTGTAAGATCATGTCCCCAGCCATCCACATCACTGAATCTCCAAAATAAAGTCACTAGCCTGATTAACAAACATACCTTAACGAGTGAATCAAAAACATGCATAGGAGTTCATGACTACTCAGGATTCAGACTGATCTACATATGATCATCGAATTGTTGTGTATAAAATCTTTATGATAAATGAAACGTTAATAAAGATATTAATTCACATCGATCATGTCATATATAATCTTATTATATAAAGTATCTTCACTAAAATGTCTATTTATATCAATGATCTGGATCTAAATCACACGCATTCATAATACTTAATGAACCATAGTAGCAACCATTCATTAAAGATTTCATACTTCAATATGTTGCTGACAATTTTATTCATTATCTATGATCATAATTCTCTTATACTAATACAAGATCATAGTCTCATTAATGAATATAAAATTTTCAGATATTTATATAAATTATTCAACAATAACTTAAAAGAATAATTATAAAAAAATATAATTTTTTTTAAATTTAATATCAAAATATCAATAATATTTCGTAGAATATAATACTCATGAGTCCGTTACTCTAGTTCCTGATCGTGTGAATATGCGGGCATGCTATGGAGTAGGTTCGAGTTTTGTTGATGATAGCTATGTTGACTGGTTGGTAGAGTGTTTTGTCGGGTGGTGGAGTTTTTCCTCTACTTTTCCTGGGTACTTCGTAAGTGTAAATAGTGTTTTGGTTGATATATAATAATTACTTTTAATTTAAAAAGTTCAATTTTTAAATAATCATTTTTCTATATTAGATACATTTTCTATTTTCTTATAGATCATAGAAATGAGTTTCTCGTTTATATAAATTTTATATTATACTTGATTTCATAAACGTCTCATCTCAAGATAATTTTCGAAGCTTTGAAATTAAAGATCAAACTAATATACAACTAAACCAAGTGAATCTTATTGTAAAAAGAAAGGAAAATGGATCTTTTTCCGTCAAAGCTAGATTATAGTTAGGGAAGGAATTAAGAGAAATTACAATGACATGAGTTTGAAGTTTTTATAATAGATCTTTAAGTATATAAATTTATTAAAAAATCATTTTATGGCACAAGGGGTAAAGTCATGTGTAAGAGGGTGGAGTCAAGTGACCCTGTTAAAAAAGTTTATTAATTTTTAGTGTGAAATTTTTAAAAAAATTTTGTTAAAGTAGACCCCCTATACTAATCATTTTATAGAATTCGATCCCTACACTAATTTTTACTTACCCTGATCTCTGTCCCACATTTAACCTAAAATCAGTTTGTGAAGTTACCAAAAAGTCCCTTACCGAATTTCAAACGACGGTTTGAAAAAAAGTGATGATTACACGAAACCCCACCCCTTCGTGTAATTCACTTGCATTTCCCTGATTTCTCTCTTACTATTACCATCTCTCACTCTCTCGAAGTCACAACATCTCTCTCTGTAAATCTTTGAGTTTTCTAACAAGGTAAGTTTTTGGGTTTCTAAGATTTTGTTTTGTGGATTTTGAGGTATTTTTTTCTGAGCTTTTGATGTATTTTTTCTAGGTTTTTGAGGGTTTTATTTCTAGATTTCCGCTTTTATATTTTTTTTTATGTCTGAATCACAATAAGATTGTTTTTTTCTTGGTTTCTGAGTATTTTTTTCTGGATTTCTGAGTATTTTTTTTTCTGGGTTTCTGAGGTCTGGTCTTGCATCGTGTCTATTTTCTGGGTACATGTTCGTTGTGTAACCATCATGTAGTGGACACGAGTACTAAATGAGGATCGTGTAAAGCTCGTGTAGTCTACACGACGACTACACGAGGGTCGTGTAAGCCTCGTGTAGGCTACATGAGGCCTACAAGAGGGTTGTGCACCCCTCGTGTAGTCTACACAAGAGTCGTGTAAAAATCTTGTAGTCTACATGAGGACCACATAAGGATCGTGTACCCCTCGTGTAGTCTGCACGATGACTACACGAGCATCATGTACATTTTCTGATCTTATGTTTGCATTGAATTTCTACAGGTTTTGGCTTCATCAAAGATACGACTAAGATACATCACGTTAACAGAATTCCAAAAGCAAGGGTCGTGCAAAGTGAAACATCCCCTGACATTTTCAGCAACTGTCTGCCACCAAGTGCTGGCCAGGGAGGCCGAATATGTTAACGACACTCCATCTAAGGAAGAAATCTGGTTTCTTGTCAATGGAGAACCATTGTGCTTCTCCAAGGAGGAGTTCTAGTTGATGACCGGACTAAAGTTTAGTGAAGCCCTGGATGAGAAGAAGACTTGTTGCCCCAACAAACTCTCTGATCTATACTTTCCAAAAGCCCAATCAATAATCATGGCTGAGTTAGAGGAGAAGCTTAAAAACTCTAAATATAAGTTAGATTTTGATAGGGTCAGGATGGCTATGATTTATATGCTAGAGTATTTTTTCTGTTGGGGAAGGTGAATCGTACCCTGATTGAGAAGAGATGGTTGGTTTTGGCTGACAACCTTGAAGCGTTCAACAAATATCTATGGGGAGAGCTCTCTTTCTCCAAAATAATGAAATCATTATTAGTCGACAAGAATACAAAGGCTGTTTTGGTAATCTTAAAGATTAAAAAAAACAAAAATAAACACATAAATCTCCCGCTGATGTTCATGGATATTCACTCAATAGATGTCCATTTACCTTCCAGATACAATTTATTTAATTCTATATAATGATGTATTGAATTATTTATGTATTGAATACTGAATTACTCTTTTTTGTTTAAATAGGTATGAGTATTTGAAACTATCCCCTTGGTGGGTAGTTTGTATGGTAACCAGGTTTCGACCAATGTGCCAATGATTTTCAAGTGGTGTCCGACCACGATAGTACCAGTTGAGAGTCTACAAAAAAAATTGAAGGAGGATATATGTTGGTGAATTATGTCGACAAGTTAATTTATATTAATTTCATATATACTAATTTATATTTCTTGAATTTTTAGTTGACAATTCTTTACTTGGTCCCTACTAAGGAGGAAGAAGAAACAATCTACTAGAGATCAGTAGTTGGAGAAAAAGTATGTTAAAAATCATTTTCTACCCTTCATCTTTTTGAACACACACCTCGTGTAGCCATCGTGCAAACTACAAGATGGCTACACTGGTCTCATGTAGTCATCGTGTAATCTATATGATGGTTACACTAATCTCGTGTAGTCATCGTGTAGATCAATGTAACCATCGAGTAGATTACACGAGGTCCGTATAACCATCATGTAGCCTACACGATGACTACACGAGGTTCATGTAACCAATCTTATAGTCTACACAATGACTACACGAGGTCCGTGTAACCATCATATAGTTTACACAATGACTACACGAGATTTGTGTAACTATCGTGTAGTCTACATGATAACTACACGAGGTCAGTGTATCCATCATGTAATCACCCTTTATCTGTTTTGTCTGCTTAATATTACATATTTTTCTAGTCGGCGCCTCCTCAGTCACCCTTTCTAGTAGAATGGGAGCTAATGAGGAGGAGGAAGCCATTGAAAAGGAAGAGGAGAAGAAGAAAAGGAAGAGGTCCGAGGAGGCCATTGTAAAAATATCGGAGAAGAAGATTGTGTCTAAGAAGTTCAATGAACATGAAGATTGGGTGAGAAAATATCTGATTGGAATGGATCAAAAAAGATCACTTCAATGAACAAGAAGATTTTTCCATGCAATCAGACATTTTCTTTGAAATTTCCTAAATTAAAATTTTGATGGATCATTTGGTAACATCGAGGCCAGATGATTACTCCTTTTATCCTCGATCTGCCATGATGATGGCTAGCGACGGGAAGGAGATGGAGATTGAGAATGAAAAGAAAAAAATGAAGAAGGAGAGAATGATGAATAAGAAGAAGATATGATAGAGAAGGAAGAGGATAGGAGATGATAGAGAATGAAGAAGAAGAAAAAGAATAAGAGAAAGTAGAAAAAAATATGAAAAAGAAGAAAAGAAGGTAGAAGAAAAAGAAGAAGAGAAGGTTGAAGGAAAAGATGAAAAAGAAGAAGAGAAAGAAGGTAATAAGGAGGATGAAGGTGAAAATAAGGAAGATAAAGAAAAAATAGAAGGGAAAAAATAAACAGAAGAAGAAATAAAAAAAAAGAAGAAAAAGAAGAAGAAACATAAAAAAATGAAAGACACAAAAAAGAATAAAAATAAGAGAAGAATGTGAAGAAATTAAGAATTAGAAGGAATAAAGACAAAGATAAAAAGAAATAAAAAAAGATGAGGAAGCTGAAAAAAAAAAGTAGCAGAAAAAGAAGAAACAAAAAAAGAAGAACAAAAGGTTGGATTGATAATATCTGCATCGATGGATTCAGTTTGGTCAAAGGAGCAGTTCAACGATGAGAAGAGCTTGTCTACCTTGGTGAACTCGATAAGAGGAAGATAAAGAGATCTCGGGTCCTAGAGTCACCTAATTGGAAAACTGAAAAGGTTGAAAAGAAGAAGCATCGAAGGAAAAATGTTGATGAGAATATCGTTGTCAAAACAGACTTCAAACCTTTTCAACCATATGGTGATATATCTTCAGAGGATGAAACCCGTTTTAAAGCACGGTTAACCTCCCTAAGGGCAAAGTAAGTTATGTAATTTTACTTCTTATTCTCATACAGGATGGTTACACGGACCTCGTGTAGCCATCATGTAATATACACGATGGTTACAAAGATCTCGTGTAGTATACACAATGGTTACACTAACCTCGTGTAGTATACACGATGGTTACAAAGACCTCGTGTAGCCATCGTGTAGTATACATGATGGTTACACTGACCTCGTGTAGCCATTGTATATTATACACGATGATTATACTGACATCATGTAGCCACCGTGTGATAAACCAATTGTGTACCTAATTTTAATCTATAATTACGTTGTACATGAACGAGATACGTCAAATTTTACATCGTTGACCTTACCTGGTTCAAAAAACTAGTTTCTTCACCTTATCAATGGCTTGAGTCAGATGTAAGAAGTTATCTATAATCTTTTTTAATTTGGTATTTAAGATAATTATAAAAATTTGCAGCATATCGATGCATACCTAGAGCTCATGAGGAGGGATTATAAAAAATACAACCTTCATATCAAAATCAGTGTTCCTGATTTGATTATGTAAGTAAGATTTGTTCTACGTAGTCATTCACGTTGCGTCGTGTAGACTACATGAAATTTACATGAGGCCCGAGACTACATGAAGTCTACACGAGTCCTTCACGGGGATCGTGTAGACTTCGTGCAGTCTACGCAAGACAATGTCGAAGGCCTCGTGTATAATTGATGTAGTCTTCATGACCATTTTTTATTGATGTTAAGGATTTAAATTTTTTCCCGTGACATTACAGGGGAACCTGTCTAGCCGAGTGGAAGAGTTTGAGCAAGATCTTGCGAGTTGAGATGTTGACATTGATGATCAGCCCTGCTACTTGGTCCTCGGCTTATAAATGAATTTTGGAAGGAGCTGGGAATAGTCGGATAATGTTATATTTCCAATGAATGTGAACCACAGTAATTGGATGGTTGAGCTTGATTTGAATGACCAGTGTAAAGCCCCGATTTTCGAGGGTTAAACATGCTTGAAATTTTAAAATTTGAAAATTCCCCAATTCAATTGAAACCCTAATTTGAGAAAAATCCCAAATTGAAAACCCTAAACCGTAATCTTGCCCTAATTTTTAACCTTAAATAGCGGAAGCATAAAAATTATTTTTAAAATAATATTAACTCATTAAACTGAAATAAATGATTCATTAAACTGTAATAAAGTGAAGTACGAAAATTCATATGACATGAAAGATTAAACATAAATATTCATAAATATCTGAAATAACGGAAGTCAACATGAGACATAATTAAACTTAAAAATCATAATCGTACTTGCTATGACAGTCCCTCACTCCTACTGCTCACCATCATCTGTAACACAATCATCTATGGGGGGTGAGTATTAAAAATACTCAGTAAGTAAATTCACATACTAATGAGTTTCACATGACATAAATGTAAACATATAACTCATGCAAATTTATTTCACACGTTCACATGTCACATAAAATACTTGTAACAACACATCGATTTCATGATTAACATATAACTTGAACTTGTACTTATACATGCCAATATTTATACTTGCTTGATCATAATTCGACTAGACATATCCCTCGATTAACAACCTAATCAGAAGTGTTTCGCAACTTGAACTTGAACTTGTAGCGTGAACATGATAGATTGGGTGTCCTGAGACTTGATGTCACTTAAGGTTATCTGAACCTCAAGGACGCTAACATGAACATGGTGACACCCATCTGTATAACTTGATAAAATGACGTGAATAATCTGGTTACTTGATAATCAAGGGACATGACTAAGTCTACTTCTTGTTTACTTATCACTTTTTACTTGAATTAATATTCATATTTCACGTTATCACATATATATAAGTAAACATATAACTTGTTCATGAACATAAACACATAACTAATACATGTATACCTCAAAATATAATCATACATAACATGGTAAATAATTTCATCATAATTAGGAAAACAAATAAAATACTTGATTATAAGATTGAACAATTTCACATTATATATTCTACACTTATAACATATGAACCGAATTATTATGTAAATCTACTTACATGGATTCCCTACGAATTAAATTCAGCAACTAATGACCTACAATCCAAGGATCCCAGGTCACAACAAATTCATATAATATCTACGATTATTTAAATAACTAAGCGAGGTTGGGAACAAATGGAAACCACATCGGGTGAAATTATCAAATGGTTTAAAATGGTTCAACAAGGTTCAGGTGGTCTGAATTGGTTCGGTTCTGCTATTTTGGGCCGGTTCGGTCTGGTTGTGTTGAACTGGTCTAGTCTGACTGAGTCGATCAGTCTGGTTCGGTCTGACTGAACAGGTTCGGCCTGGTCTGGGCTGACTGAACCGGTCTGGTTCAGGTGAACCGGTTCAAAAGAAGGGAAAAAACATAAAAGGAAGACGGAGAAGAGGGAGAGAGAGAGACGCAACGGGGGGACGAAGGAGAGAGAGAAACAGAACAGAGAGGGGGGAGGGAGACGAAGAAGATGGAGAGAGACGCACATAGAGGGGGGGGGG